>VUQS01023947.1:629-12172 GCA_015108495.1 Heterochromis multidens | reverse complement strand
GAGAGTACTGACATGGACTAGAAAGAGAGAGCATATTTCTCCCATATTGGCTTCTCTTCATTGGCTCCCTGTTAAAACCAGAACTGAATTTGAAATCCTTCTCCTCACATACAAGGTCTTGAATAATCAGGCCCCATCTTATCTTAAAGACCTCATCGTTCCATATCACCCCAATAGAGCACTTCGCTCTCAGACTGCTGGCTTACTTGTGGTTCCTAGGATATTTAAAAGTAGAATGGGAGGCAGCACCTTCAGCTTTCAGGCCCCTCTTCTGTGGAACCAGCTCCCAGTTTGGATTTGGGAGACAGACACCCTCTCTACTTTTAAGATTAGGCTTAAAACTTTCCTTTTTAATAAAGGTTATAGTTAGGGCTGGATCAGGTGACCCTGAATCCTCCCTTAGTTACACTGCAATAGGCCTATGATGCTGGGGGCTTCCCATGATGCACTGAGTGTTTCTCCTTCTCTCACCTCTTTTCACTCTCTATGTATTTTTACACCACTCTGCATTTAACCATGAGTTATTATTAATCTCTGGCTCTCTTCCACAGTGTGTCTTTTGTCATGTCCTCCTCTCCTCACCCCCAACCAGTCACAGCAGATGGCTCCCCCTCCATGAGCCTGGTTCTGCCGGAGGTTTCTTCCTGTTTAAAGGGAGTTTTCCTTCGCACTGTCGCCAAGTGCTTGCTTATAGGGGATGGTCTGATTGTTGGGGTTTTTCTGTATTGTTGTAGGGTCTTTACCTTACAGTATAAAGCGCGACTGTTGTTGTGATTTGGCGCTATAGAAATAAAACTGAATTGAATTGAATTGAACTGAATTAATCCCAGCCAACACACCATTCACAATTTTTAGATTTAGGATGAGCCCTAGATGTCCATTAGTTCACAGACTGACTTTTCTTATGAAAGGAACTAATATGGTTAATTCAGAACCAATTAAACAACAATGTAAAAATAAATTATTTATTTGATCATTTAAACACTAAGCTAAGACAACTAATGCTGGACAACAGTAAGTGGACTAAACCAAGCAATTAAAGTAAGCAGGGTACTTGCTGCAAGGAGTATATAAAAAATAAAATCATTAAAACCACAGCATGTCCGGATCTCAGCCTGCACTGCAGCCTAAAAGAGGCAAAATCTGCCAAAAGATTCAAGTGACCACCACTGTTCAGGCCCAAGATGTTGCTTCCAAGGAGCAGTGAGGAAACTTGAATTATACCATACAGTGTTACCACTGCCTTAAGCAAAAAAGAAAAAACACTCCTTCCATTAACTCATCAGACCCAACAAGCAGCAGCATCTAGATTTATAGCAGAGATTAGTAGTGTCTGGAGAAATTCTCACTGACCAACAGGAAATAACAAATTTAAATGCTTTTATAAAAATCTTTATTCTTCTGAGTCTAAAGGTAATCCTACATTAATAAGTGATTTTCTTTAAAACAAATTACAAATCACAAAAATAGAAGCAAACCAAAAGGGCAGTTGGGCAGAGCCTTTTACCCCTGAAAATCTAATTGATGCAACAAATAGCATGCAAAGCTCTAAAACTCCTGGTCCAGGTGGATTTACGTCTGAAATTATTTTGTTTTAACTTTTTAAAAACTTTTCAAAATTGTTTTTCTTTTTTCATCATTAATGTTTTAAATTAAGCTTTTGCTGATAAAATTCTTCCTTCCACTTTCCACGAGGCCTCCATATCACTTTTGTTGAAAGAAGGTAAGGGCCCAAAGGAGCCAGGATCCTAGCAATCTATTAGTCTTGTTAATGTGGGTGCCAAATTACTAGCCAAAATGCTTGTTACAAGATTACAGAAAGTATTTCCATCGAAGTACTTATATTGCCAGACCAGTTTGGGTATTGTTAAAAAACAATACTTATTTTACAATCTTAATTGGCATTACAGTATTGTATACTCCTTCAGGCCAACTTCCCAGCATCCAAATCTGCATGGGAAGAAGATTTTGAAATGTTTTTTACAGCAGAGCAATGGAAGGAAGCAATTAAAGGTAAAATTAAATACTGCCTCAATTTGTTTTCGACATAGCCTTATTCAGTTCAAGGTGTTGCATTTTAGTTGCATTTTTCTAAAGTTAAACTTAATAAAAAGTCTAAAGACATAGATCCATATAGATAGATGCCGATTGCGTCTGGCCTCACACTTTCTCACAGTTCCCTAATTTGCGGTTGTATTAGAGTTCAATCATTAAAATACTGTCAGATGTTTTAAAAATTACTAAGCCAGATCCACTTATAGCCATATTTGGTGTTGTGAGAGAGAAAACAGGAATCTCTCTGGAATTAAGCTTAAAATAACAAAATGTGTCACTTGACTATCACAGAATCATGGAAGATTCCTCACTTACCAAACTGGATTCAGTAGCTAAGGATGGTAATGCAACGTCTTAAACTTGAGAAATTAAGGCTTACTGTACGTATCTCCTGTGATGAATTTGAGAAAATCTGGAAACCCTTTGTAGATTATATTAAAACCAAGCTGTAACTACCACTTTCCCACTATTTATGTATACTCATATTGAACACTCTGATTTTTATCTGAAAAGGATTTAATAACACCTAATAGCTTTTGTTGTTCTCTAGTTCTTATCTTATAAGACTAGAGAATAACACCATGTATCTGCTGGTTTGTTTTAATATAATTTTAGTTTTGTTGTGTTATATGTGTTTTCAAAATTAATAAGATAAAAGAGAAGTGCTGCCATTTATAACCCCTTGAATAAAATGCCTAAACCTAACTCCTGCACACCCTTGTTTCTGTATTTTAGTGTGAGAATTTCTATAGCCCTCCTGTATATATTATATTTCAATAACACGTGTAATACTGTTTCCTTCTCTTGGCATTTTCCACATTGTCCCGTATTATGCTTACCTAATAGTTGCATAGTTGAACTTAATCCTGTATGACCTAGTCTTAACCTAGAGAATATAACTTCTTCCCGTCTATTTCTTGCAGTTGCCTTGCCCCATTTTTTCCCCTGTATAATGGCTAGATGTCTGTATAAGTCCTTGTTCTTGTGTCCCACCTGTGCTGTCACTTCTTTATTTTCAGTACTGTTAGTGCTTTTACTTCACTTTTACAAAGTGCCCACCTCCAGCGTGTCCTGTTTTAGTGCCTGTTTAGCCCAAGTGTCTGCCATTTAATTTCCCTTAATAGCCACATATGCTGGTACCCAAAGAAATTTAATTTCCCCTTCCCTTCTCCACTCGGTGAGAATAAAACAGGAATGCTTCATATAGAAGATCTGACTGGCTGTCTAAAGAAACCCCACTTCTTTGCACCTGTCCTTATGAAGGGAAAAAGATGATGTGATGTCCTAGATTCCATTTTTCACATAAGGGTGGTTCTATTGAATCATGGGATATAGTTAGTTTTTCAAACACTGCATCTCCATTGTGGCTTAATTTTTGTTAAATAAATAATGAAATGATGTAATATGTCGTGTGTTGTTGTTCATCTGAGGCTGTATTTAAATATTTTTAGACCCTGCTGAGGACCAGGTGATTTTTTTATTATGTCCTGATACATAAAGCCTTGGAAATGAAAGACAGTGTAACTTCTTTTTCACATGACTGTACATTATTGGCTAACCATTGATCTTTTCAGCCTTTTGTGGTGCATGGTAGCACACTGAAGGGCTAAAGTACATACAATACAGATGTTTATATGTATGTACATAACATAACTGTTTGTATGTATTCTATATACAGACTTAAACCATGTACAAGTTAAATGGATTTTAGTGAAAATAATGTCTCTGTACCTAGTTACTATGTTAACTAGACAGCCAAGCTTGATCTCACTTCCTATTCATCACATATGAACACTTTGTCTGTACTCCTTGGTGTTACATTTTAACATACCAAGCACCCTAAAGCATAATTTGTGGTGTTAACATGTGAAGAAGTATATTTTAACCCAAACCATGATATGTTCTTAACCTAACAAACCAGTTTTGGTACCTTAACTCAGAGAGAGTGGAAACAAAAAGAAACAAACAAAAAAAGTTTGCCCTTGGGGCTGGAATTGCAACCTTCGTAAGTCTTTGAAACAGGAGCATTTTCTCTCTGCATTCAGTAGTGCTGTGGCCATGTGGAAACTTTATCTGTATCTCAGAGACTCCAGTGGCTTTGACAAAACAGCAGTATTTGACTTTCTGGAAACAGGTTGAACATTCCTGTGTTTCAGTAGATGCTTAACAGTCCCAGTGAAGTGCCGCTATCTATGAAATGTCTGTTATTGGTTTAGTTTTGTCACCGGTCTCTCCCGACTGCTGTCAAACATGTTGTGTTTTGGTGGTTTTCCGCGGTTCCTCCCATCCATATCAAACCACTCTCCAGAGCGCAGAGCAGACACCAAATCATCAAAGTCACCACGCTCCCTTTCTTCATTAGGTTTGGATTTTCTCTGCTTCTGCTCAGAGAGAGAGTCACAGAGAGAAAGTCATGACTGGAGAAGATGCATAGATAAGGTCCTTTAAATGTATATTTATCCATGAATGAAGTGGCGTTAAGATTTTATATTGTTATATGGAAACAGGTGAAAGTGGACAGGTAAGTCAAAATTTGTGACATTTTCATCAAGGTAAAATAAAGGCAAACAAAGTGTAGGATACTTCATGTAAAAGACACCATTCATTCCATATAAAATCAGGCAAATCTGAGAAAGGTTCCCTTACCCCCATAGAATCAGTTGGGCATGTTGCTAAACATAAGCAAGAGGTCAAAGTTAAAAGGTTTTGTAATTTAAACTATGATTTAATTTAAACTATTCACTGACCTGTACCTCCATAAGTATACGTCTCTCCTCCTCCTCCTTGCGTCTGGCCATATTCTCGTTATCCTGTTTAGCCACTGAGAAGGCTGTGAGGAAAGTGTCAAAGATCCCAAAGAACTCATCTGGCTTCAGGTTGGATGAGTCTTCCCCAAAGTGTCTCAGAGCTTTTCCAAACTTCAGCAAGAGACATAATGGGTGAGGGGTTGTCATTGGTTCTCTTCCATTCTCTCTCAAGTTAAATCCCTACTGTGCTAAAATAATTATGCCACATTTAAGTTGCAAGGATTTCTTGTGTATAATAGACATCTAATGTTTATTATACACTAAGAAGACCTTGAAAAGACTGAAAAGATTTATGTCTGTCTGAAAAGGCTCATGTCTGTCACCATTTCATGTTTCAGGACAATGTGCCAGTCAGCGGTTTCCAAAGACTGGAGATATTGTAATACTTTAAACAGACTGCTTTTGAGATTGCAATGATGCAATGATTTGTTCTAAAGAAAACAGCCCAAAAGCCCAAATGACAAAGAGAAGACACCACAGAATGAACAGTCTATCTGTAGTGTGTGCTGTCTGTTCTCTCTTCTCTTAGCTACACAGCTGCTCCACAGTGTGAAACACATTTTTCTGAGATTTTCTGTTGTAAAAATACTATTTTTTTTTTACAATGGAAAATCTCAAAATTTTTTGTATAGTGTAGAGGTAGTAATTTTGGCTCCATAGTGTAGTGGTTTATGTGTTCACTTGGCAAGGTTGCCCGTTCATCCCCTTTGATTTGCAACAGGTAGGGCATCTAGTGTAAAACTCTGCCAAATCAAACATGACCCCTTGTAACAACGGAGCAGCTGAAAGTTGAGGTAGTAATCATTGTCCTAGCAGCCCACTGAAATGGAAAATTGTGCTTTCTAATATGTGGTTAAGATTATGAAGCTTTTCCTTAACCTAATCCAACAAGTCATCCAGCTAAACAACCATCTTAAATAACCAATGTAAGTGTTCCTGACAGAGTTTTGTACTTTTAATTATTTTTGTCTTTTGGTTTTCCTTCTTTTTTTTTTTTTTTTAGATGTAGTTAGGTTATTAGTTTCAGTGTTAGTTTTAGTGTTTGTATCATTTGTCAGCGTCAAGAAGTTAATAATATATGTTATAATACAAACATTACAATTAAAATGCCTTTTCTAGTTTTAGCTTTTACTTAAGTTTTAACTATTATAACTTTGGTTCCTGAAATGGCATACATATGTTTCCAGTTTCAAAAAATGTAACAAAGTCCATGTTGAAAGGTGGGTGTAGTAGTAGTAATAGTAGTGGCTTTTGAAAAGGAGTGTGATGTTGAAATAGGGAATTTGAATTAATGCTGTTAGTGATTTAAATTTAACTAGTCACATACTGACACATCTTATCTTAATGGGACTGTAAAACAATTTGAGAAATCTGCCTAAGTGCTGTTTCCTTAGAATAACACTTTAAGACTGTTTAGTCCACTTCCCACTCACCAGCTCTTTGGCCTCAGTGAGTGACTCCTCTACATCAGAGAAGCTGAGGGATGCCACAGCAATGAATTGACTGACCACAGGCACAAACTTATCAGTAGGATCCTGAGAAAACTGACCCTGAGTCTGGTACTGCAGCTCCTACAGATGGAGAAAGAGAGCAAGGAAGAGTTAGGCACACATACTGCATGTAAATATTTCCTGTCAATATCTTGCTTCTCCTTACAACGGTTATACAGGTTTGAGAGCAGATGCTCAGACAAAGATTCCACACAGGGCTCACTTACCACCTCAACATTCTTTAGGCCAGATCTCAGATTGTTGATGTCCTTCTCCAACTCTGTCATACTGGAGAGACAGTGAAAGAGACATGAAGCCTTTTTTGTTCAACATTTGTGATTCTCTCACCCCCAGCTGGTCACAGTAGATGGCTGCCCCTCCCTGAGCCTGGTTCTGCCGGAGGGTTCTTCCTGTTAAAAGGGAGATTTTCCTTCCCACTGTTTCCAAGTGTTTGCTCATAGGGGTTCATCTGATTGTTGGGGTTTTCTCTGTATTATCGTAGGGTCTTGAATTGAAAATTCTTTTGTCGAAATGTTAATTTCTTGTTCCCAAAAAGTTGAATCTGTTCATCTGGACGTGGCGTTTTTTAGTGGGAGAAACGTTTCGTTTACCAACTGGTAACTTCTTCGAGACTGAAGAAGTTACCAGTTGGTAAACGTTGGTAAACGAAACGTTTCTCCCACTAAAAAACGCCACGTCCAGATGAACAGATTCAACTTTTTGGGATTCTTTTACCTGGATTATTGAGCATGCATCAAGAGATTAATTTCTTGTTGTCACAGTCCAGTTTTATTCTACTTGTGCAAATGGTTTTAAAAGTCACACAGAGAACCTGCTCTGTGTGTGTTAGTTCCTTCTTACTTGACTTTCGAAGCTTCTGGCACATTCTGTAGCTCTTCACCGAAAGCTGCCACTTTAGGGTACTTCTTTTCCAGGACAGTGATCATATAGTGGAGCAGAGTGATGTTTCTACAAATACACACCACAAACATGTAATAGTTATTGATCACTTTGCAGTAACTTTTGAAAGAAAATTTGTCACAGTTTGGAAAGCACAGCTGTTACTAATAACCTTAACAATGCTCTAACATTAACAATGATTCTGGTCTGTTCAAGTGTTTCAGTAACAAGTCTTGACAAGCAAGTGAACCAGCCTACACAATGAGAGTGAAGTACAGTTGACCCATTTCTCCGGTTAGAAACATAGTAGAGTGATATGCTGCTGCATTTATTGAAAAAACTTGATCTGGAGGTAACAAATGTTTTCACAAACTATTTTTGTTCTACTCTCCTGACCCTTTGCATGACCTTTGCATGTGTAAAACTTACACGTCTAGTTCAAGCATGATATTCACAAATGAGGAGTTGCAGTTGTCCCCAAGCCATGCATCTCTATCAAAACTATCTATCATATTGCTTAAGAAAAGTAGAACAAGAAATATTAGACCAAGCCAGACTGATGATAAACAAAAAAGACTATTTTTTATGCTACAATTTTGCATATACTTTTTTATGAGAATGAAAAAAGGAAATTTTATTTTCCAAAACACAAAACTGCAGTTTACATTCACTGCAGAGTGACAAAAATCAGCTTAAAAAACACTTTGCAATTTTGTACAATATCCTCACATGAAAAAAATTTTGCTGCATTGCAAGTTGTTCCTGCATAAATAAATGAATCATATTACAATATCAAATAACAATATTATTGTAAAACCATGCATCATTTCAGAACCCTATGTTTATGGAGACAAAAAACAAATGTTAATTAGTAAAATTTAATGTATTTTTTTTTAACAAAATACAGCTGTCCATGTTTTGTAGGTAATTAGCAGAAAGATCTAAATTTAATATATTGAAATTATGTTGTCCAAACAGTCTCTGAGGAGCATAGAAAAATGCCAAAAAAGGCTTGGAACCTTCCCCAGCCCCCATATTACACAAGTGTATTTCCTGATGTCCTACTGCCACATAACAAAAAGACAGAATTTTTCGTAATGAAATTTACTTGTCAACACTTGACTTGGTGTCAGCTATCTTGTTAAGACTGGACACTTTAAATCCGAAGGCATTTCCTCGCTGTCCTTTGTTCATGTAGTTCCCAAAGGCCAGAACCACCTCTAGTAGCTGACGCAGAGTCCCACTCTCAACCACCTCCCTGGATGCAAGAATCAAAGCTAAAACCACAGAAACAAAGAGGGAATGTCATGTGTTCACAGAAATTACTCAACACAGAACTTTCAGAACGTCTCAGTTATTTATTGCATCTATTTATTCACTAGAAGTGACAATTTGGGAGAGAAAAGATTACCTCTGATTTTTGGTTTGACATCAGCAACTCTTTCAGCAAACTTCTTTTTGAAATAGAGAGACTGGAGTCGCTGTTGATAGTGGTTGATTCTGGGCAAGGACAATATAGCAGAATATAGGATATAGAATAAGATAAAAGACATAAAACAGTGAGTGGAGTCCAAAACTCTAAAGAGTGGATGACAGCAATAAGAAAAGGTGGGGCCGTGGTTTAAGTACCACTTGATGTAAATTCCGGTTTTAACAAATTACATATCAAATGGGCAGCACGATGGCTCTGTGATTAGCACCGTTGCCTCATAGCAAGAAGGTCCTGGGTTCAAATCCACCATCTGGCCGGGGCCTTTCTGCATGGAGTTTGCATGTTCTTCCTGTGTTTGTGTGGGTTCTTTCCGGGTAGTCTAGCTTCCTCCCACAGTCCAAAGCCATGCAGTTAGAGGGGTTAGATGAGCACACATGTCACAGCAGGTATGATCATATGAAGCCTATCCTTCCACATACAGTTTTCTTTATGCTATCTTCTAGAGGAAGAGCACACTGAGCTTCTGCCCTGTCAACAGTAGCTAGGGCGTCCTTGCAGCTCTGTGCAGAAGCAAAATGGGAGACAGTCAGGTTTTCATGGTCAAAAAGGCTCCAGAGGCCTGACCTTTTTAGACCTACACGAATATTGAGGAGTCATTTACAACAGATTGAGCTTTGCTGCAACCCATTCATTGTTCTATTGTGAACAAAAATTTCTAAAACTCAATGATAATACACTGCTCAAAAGAATTTAAGAAATCTTACTAGTTAGGAAACATAAACCACTCTGAATCCAGAGAGGAAGCGAGACATGGATGAGTCGTGGCAGCACAGGGACGTTACACTCCAAGCCGGGGAAAAGTTGGATGTGAACATTTCCCCGTGGGTTATTAAATAAAAGTTTGTGAAACACTGATTGCCAGGTCACTGTATTCACTGAGTTGAACCTGCCACAGGGCTTCAGTGGGTTACTCATGCATGTTTCTAACCAAACTGAAACAGACTCCATGAGCATGGCATGCGGTCCCAACTGGCTTACACGTGGAGGTCTGTGTGACCCTCCAAGAATGCCTCCCTTGACCATCACTGACCCAATGCCGAAGTGGTTATATTGGATAATGTTGCAGGTATCTTAAGGCTTGCCACGGCATCTCTAGCCTCTTTCAAGTCTGTTACATGTGTTCAGTGTAAACTTGGTCTCATCTGTCCAGCACTATGCAATCAAATTGTGCAGCACTGGACAGATGAGACAAGTTGCACTGAAGGACATCAGATCCTCATGAGGTCTGTTTCTGACAGTTTGGTCAGAAACATGCACATGAGTAGCCCACTGGAGGTCATTCTGTATGGCTCTGACAGTTCTCCTCCTGCTCTTCCTTTCACAATGGAGCGGCTAACAGTCTTCCTCTTCTATGACCCTGTGTAACAGCCCATCTCCTGCTATCTGCTCCTAACTCTTGAGACTGTGCTGGGAGGCACAGTAAACCTTCTTGCAATGGCATGTATAGATGTGCCAGCCTGGAGGAGCTGGACTACCTGTGTAACCTGAATGGGCTGCAGGTAATGTCTCATGCTTCCAGTGTCATGGTCCCAAACAATAGTGACAAGGACACTAGCAAAAAGTAAAACCAGAGAAAAATCTGAAGAATCAGTCATTGTGTTACACTGTGATGATCGAGTATTCCCTTAATTTTTTGAGCAGTGTACTATATTATTATAAAAAACACTAGTAAATTTGATTCCAAAAATGCTATCTGCTAGAAACACTGAAGCTGTTTTTAACAGCTCCGATCTGTTTTGTTCTGAACCCTGTCTTAATCCCAGCTCTTTATAATTTCTTTTTTTTATTCCGTTATTTTTACTTAGATATTTTAATGTGTTTTCAATTTCCTTCTGTGAAGCACTTTGCAGTTTTGTTAAGAAAAGTGCTATAAAAATACAGTTTATGATAATTACTAGCAAAATCCTGCCTTATGGACAGTTTTGCCAGACCTGCGCACTTTTTCAAATTCTTCATTCCGTATTTAGTGGTAACTTGGAACAAAATTCCATCGCGGATACAAATTTTGGTGACCATTAAGTTATGTACAGGTGCATACGCTGAACGTGACGTGAAACAAACAGAAACAGAGAATGTGACATTGCATGCGCAAGGGGATGATGAAATGAACATAATAATATATAGGAAAATTAAAAGAATTGGGATTTATAATAAATGTTTTTTAAAATAATAAATGATAAATAAAATAAAATAAATAAATAAATAAATGATTTTTAAAAACACATAGATGTTAATAATTGCTGTATGTGGGATAATTTTATAGCATTGTGCAAAGTTTAATTCAGATTGGCTCACCCATTAAGGAGGAGATAGGGTACATACAGACATATATACATACATTGTCATGGTCCTGGGTCAGTTGACCCAGTGTTTTGAGTTTTGTACCTTTTCTCTAGTGATTTGTTTGTTTCCTTTATATTCTTAGTTCTGGTTTCATGTTTGGTCTGTTTTTGGTTTTAGTTATTATATATTCCCTAAGTTCTGTTATGTCTGTGCCTCCCATGTGTTCCCGTACCCATCTGTCTCCATGCTCTATCTTTAGTCCTGTCTTCATGTTTGTTCACCTCCCTGTCTTGTCTAGTTAATACATTGTAGTCCTCGTCCCCGTGTCCTGTCTTCAGTGTCTCCGTGTGGTCCACGTCTTGTCTCCCCAGTCTGCCTTGTCTCCATGTCTGTTTGTTCATGCTCTCTTGCTCTCTCTCTCTCTCTCTCTCTCTGTGTCTCCCTCTCTGGCTCTCTCTGTGTTCCCCTCTCTCAGTCATGTCTGTGTTTACTTTCCCCCGTGTCAAGTTCACGTGT
>VUQS01023946.1:4193-15035 GCA_015108495.1 Heterochromis multidens | reverse complement strand
TCTCCAGTTTCTCTGAATCTTTTGATGATGTTATGCACTGTAGATGATGAGAGTTGCCTTTGCAATTTGAAGTTGAGGAACATTGTTTTTGTAGTATTCCACAATCTTTTTACTCACTCTTTCACAGATTGGAGAGCCTCTGCCCATCTTTACTTCTGAGAGACTCTGCCTCTCTATGACATCCCTTTTATAGCTAATCATGTTACAGACCTGATATCAATTAACTTAATTAGTTGCTAGATGTTCTCCCAGCTGAATCTTTTTGGACTTTCTTGCTTTTTCAGCCATTTGTTGTCCCGGTCCCAACTTTTTTGGGACCTGGAGCAGGCATCAAATTTGAAATGAGCTCATTTAGTGGATGAAGGTGTACAACTCAGCATTTGTTATGTTATCTATGTTCTGTTCTGCTCATGTGATTTGGAAGTCCTTTGGTTTTCATTTTGTTCACATTTAAAGAACGTCCCAACTTTTCTGGAAATCGGGTTGTAGAATGGGAGGCAGAGCTTTCAGTTTTCAGGCCCCTCTCCTGTGGAACCAGCTTCCAGTTTGGATTTGGGAGACAGACACCCTCTCTACTTTTAAAATCATGGTTAAAACTTTACTTTTTGATAAAGCTTATAATTAGGGCTGGATCAGGTGACACTGAACCCTCCCTTAGTCATGCTGCAATAGGCTTAGGGCTTTCCATGATGCACTGAGCATTTCTTCTTCACTTCTTTCCCTCCCTGTGTCTTTATGCACCAATACTGCATTTAATCATTAGTAATTATTGAACTCTGGCTCTTTCTCCCATAATGTGTCTTTTGTCTTGATTGCTCTTTTCTCTTTCCCCTCACCCCTAACTGGTCGTGGCAGATGGCTGCCCCTCCCTGAGCCTGGTTCTGTGGGAGGTTTCTTCCTGTTAAAAGGGAGCTTTTCCTTCCCACTGTCGCCAAGTGCTTGCTTATAGGGGGTCATGTGATTGTTGCAGTTTTTTCTGTATTATTGTAGGTCTTTACCTTATGAGGTGACTGTTGTTGTGAATTGGTGCTATATAAATACAACTGAATGGACTTGAATTGAATTGAAATGAACTGAACTGAACTGAATGACTCAGTTTTGTCCTAACTCGCCACATAAATGTGACACACCACTGTTATATTTGATGCCTCAAGAATAAGAACAAGCTGTAATTTGATGATATTAATTCTAGCTTTATACATCTTCCTACAGCTGTAGGAGTAAAGTATTTTACTTTAATTAAAATACATTAATTAAAGTAATTTAATTATTTAATTAATACTTAAATTTTGTGCAATTAATAGGGAATATGCAAAAAGTGTTCTGTGAAAGTACGCAGAATACGTACGCTGAATTTTTCTTTTTTTTAATTGTCAGTAGGATAAAGAAATAATAAATGATACAGCAGTTATATAGTTGTTTTAGTAATGGCTGCAAAAGTCCTTGGACTTCCACAGTTCTGTGTTGTAAAAAGGACATTGCATATTACTATTAATTACTATAGTAAAAAAATATTTAATGTTAAAATTCTAATGTTATTTATCTCTTCATTTTTTACAAAAGAGTAAATAAGAGGCATTTGATACAATTGATAATGCAGTTCAGAAAGAATTCAGCCTCCTTCACATTTCATTGTGTTGGATAATTAATTTGAAAAGGATAAAATTACCCTTTTTACAGCAAGGGACACTCAGTCTCCCAATATAATAAAGCATACTTTCAGAATGAAAATGATTGAAATTGCATTCCTGATTTACAAAAGTCTTCAGAAACCTTGATGTGGCTCCAGACTGTGTTCAGCTTTAGCTTGTTTGCTTTAATTATCCTTGAGATGTATTTAGAACTTGAATGGAGTCCACCTGTGGCTCATTAATTGGGCATAGTTTAGAAAGGCACATAGTTTAGAAAGGCGCATACCTGAGTAAATAAGGTTCAGTGTTTCACACTGCATGCTTGAGAATCAAGTCCAAGAATTTCTTCACAGAATAATTTTTACCACAATAACATGAAATAGAAAAAAGCTTGGATCATTTAGGACTTTTCCTAGTGATTGGCATCTAGCTAAGTTCAGTAAATGAGCAGGAAGGACCTCACCAAGAACACACCGATTACTTTAACTAAGCTTTAGAAATCTTCTGCAGGTATGGAAGAATTTGCCAGATACAAAACTCACTCAATCATTTTGATGGAAGGGTAACTAGATTCTCTTGTGTGATGAGACACATTTTCAACTCTTTGTACACAACTACAAGCATAATATCTGTTGAACAGCAGACACTGCTCATCATAGTAATGTGTTTTTGGTTAAGCACCATAGTGGAACCGTCACAAGGGTTATGGGATTTAGCCAGAAGCTGAGGTCATCTTAAAACATGATAATATTCCAAAACAAAAAGCCAACACAATGCTGGAGTGGTTTCTTGATAAGTTTCTCAAGTAGCCCAGGCAAAATCCAGATTTTAACACCAGAAAAATCTGCATACACGTAAAGATTGCAGTTCTTTCACCAACCTGGCCCTTACTCCCTGTCAGCTCTGGCATAAAACCCACGCTAAAAATAATGTAAATTATAAAATTAAAAAAATAAATAAATAAAAAGACTAACAAGAGGAGCCTATAGAAAGTCTACAGTGCTCCTCTTGGAAAAGCAAATGTGTTTGGCACAACAAAGCATTCAGACCATGATTCTGCTGCTAAAACTGCCGGACAGGACAGGTTAATTAAACAAAAAAAAAAAAAGATTGTTCAGACGCTTCTCATCCCATCTACAGTTTGAGAGTATTTGTCAAAAAGAAGCTGTAATTGTTAAAGTACTAAAGTAAGTGCCTGAACACTTTTGTAAATCATATTTGGTTTTGGATGTTGCTATATATTATTATTTATATTATTATTATTATTATTATTATTATTTTAATGCCAGAGCTTAGTGCTCTCACTTTGCTATTATAAGTTATGATTGAGAAATAATGTAATAATGACACACTTTAGAGAGCCATAGATAGCACATTGACACTGATGGTGAAAGGGTGAATACTATAGTGAAAGCAGAGAGAGATAAAACCTTAATTTTAATGTAATTTCCGCATAATTTCCTTTGCAGCACGAATGCCATCTCCTCTTATCTGATCACACTTTTGAATATCAAAAGTTTCTTATGTTTATTTTTATTATTGTGACAACACTACAGTCTACTCAAGTAGATACAAGAGGACTGCAATTTTTCTGTAAAAAAAATTTTCTGCCCCTGTGCTATGACAGAATCGAGGTAATTCCATACATATGTCAAATCAAATGTTATTTGGAGTGATTAATATATAATGATATAATGATATATAATGATTAATGCTGCTAAAAACATAAGAGTTTGACAACAGAGCTGTGTATTTGTACATTTTCAAAGAAGGTCTAATACACTAAAGGCTATTTTACCCTGTCTACTCCTTCTGATCTGGCAAAACATGGCTGAGGAAAGTGTGAAGGTCATCAGTCCAGATCAGTACCCACATTACTGCAGATAAACACACTGAAGCAAGCACACAGGTGCAGTGAAAAGTTCAAAAGCTGTTCTACTTTAAACCAGGAGATGGGAGTTTACCTCTCTTCTGTAACCATTTTTTAAAAGTTTTATGTTCATGTGTAGTACTAAACCTACTACTTAAACTTTGTCTTTTTAGAAGTTTTTCAATCATCCTGAAAATATAACTTTTCACCTGTTAATTTTCAATCAAATTTAGATGTAAATGTGACAGTGTTAAAGCTCATGACTTATCAACCACATTAAGCTATGGACCTCTGGTGTTTGGTGGGCACTTTCTAGGTTAGTGGTATCAATGTCATTCCAGTCCAAAGGTGAAGACACCTTCCACCCTCCACACCACAACCCCAAATCGGATAAGCTGCTAAGAAAATGAATGGATTTTTATGAAGAGCTGACACACTAATAGACTGTAGCATTTCTGTCACCTGCAAACATTATCTGTACAATATATTGCAGGCAAAAAAAAGAGTGCATTTTTCAAAGTAATTTAGAATTTTGTAGCATTTATTTCACACGTAACACAAAAGAAATGAGAAGGAATATACACAGCCGGAGAAATATTTAATTATTGGTGTTTTAACATTAAACCACATTTTATGCAAGATTTCTTCTATTATTCCTACCTACAAAAAGAAATGTGTAGTTAGAGTTGGAGTTCATATCATTTAACTTCTTTGAGCTACTGTATATGTGTAGGTGTATGTTTGAAATGTTGCCCTGAACTGCCTGCATACACTCAATTAAGGTGATAAAGTGTGCTACACTGCCACACAAACACATTTCTCTCTTTGTTTTATTTGTTGCAGGGTGCTACACCATGATAAACTCTACCTCTGTTAATAAACCTTGTGGAAGGCAAGCAGGGAATTTAAGCCAACTGTAACAAAATTATTGTTTAAGCTGCTGCAGTGCTCTGAAGCATTTATCTTCCCTGTGTTATTGATTTTGTTGTTGTGAAGATGAGCTTTTGCAACATTTGTGAAGGGCCAGGTAATGGCAAAAGTCCATTGGTCTCAATGATTATCTTAAGGGATGTAAAAAGATATGGTGACACTGTGGGATTGATGTTCTATTACAGATTGATTAAGGAGAGAAAAAGTTATTTTTGAACCATTGCTTATGTCATCATCAATCCTGTGACCTTTATTTAGAAAGAAAACATATTTAGAGGATGGGATCTTATGTGTTAATAGGAAAAATATCAAGTAGCTTTTCTTCCAAATGGATATGTCACGTATCACATTTTGGGATGAAACCGTTAACATGCAGTTAAATGAATTGTGGCTCAATTTTCAGAGTGCAGGGAGAAGGTATGCAGTGGAGTGGAGATAAGAGCGTTTGCAGCACAGACGATTGGAGGAGACGTTCATGCAGTTGCTGTCTGCTGAGGGAAGGAGGACCAGATAAGGACTAGAGCTCTTAGGGCTTCTAAGGCTCAAATCATCTGCCTCAGACTCGTTGGATCTCAACAATTTTGCCTCCAAGTGAATTAGATATGTGCAACTCCCTGAAATTCAAAGCGGCTGGAAAAAAGAGACTCTCTCCCTTTTGGATTTCTGTGACAATTTGCCTTTATGGATTGAGTTTCTGCAGGCAGACAGATGGAAGAATAGGGAGCCAGGCTCTTCTCAGCAGGTGTATGCTGGCGCCCCCAGTCCCTACAGCTTCACAGTGAACCTGGATGTCCAAGACAAGGTGAAAGGATTTTAAAAAGGAAGGTTTCAGAAGACAAGGGCAAAAGCATAGACTGTGAGAATATACTTTTCCAGAAATGCAATAATAGTACAATGCATACAAGTTAAAACACCACCACTGAGAAAATATACCTCATAAAGAAAAAACTATACAGATTAAGACATTCAAACATTCGAATACATGAATTTTTTGAACATTTATTCTCACATTTAAGTATTTGTGTAATCACTATTTAATATTTAATAATAATATCTTCTGTGCTTTTGTAAAATCACTATTGTGGAATCAGGTCCCATGATATATATCATGATTTCACAGTCGCCACCAGGAAAAACTGTGAAAAGCAATCAAAGGTTTTCAAGACAAGTTTTCAAGGCATGAATTCAACCATGGGCAGTCCTACCATCAATGAAAAAGATTTATTTATATAGCGCCAATTCACAACAAGTCACCTCAAAGCACTTTATACTGTAAGGTAAAGACACTACAGTATTCTGGAGAAAACCCCAACAATCAAACAACAAAGACTGCGTATGATATTTTTTAAACAATATAGTTGTTCTTGTATTTTATTGTTGATTGATTTTTTTAACACACACAAAAAACAGTGAACTGCTCCTCCCATTCCACGTATGGTGATCAACATCACAGCAAACAAAATTCATGTTTTAATGAGAAAGAATAACACCTTAATAAATTCAAAAAGTACAAAAACATGGTCTACATCAAATATCTGACAAAATCCAAATTTTCAGAATATTTCAAAAAATCTATTCCAAAAAATATTTCAAAAAATCATTGTACATGATTTGCTGTGTGTTTTTAAATGTATATCTTATTCTTTCTAGTGGATGATTAACATCATTTGTGTTCCATGGTGATGCATTTGGTCAATGACCTTCTTTCCAAAACAATGCTATTAGCTTTTTGGCACTTATAAAAACTAAGGTTCATTAATGTTTGTTCATTTTGATTTAATTAGTTTCCTGGATACAAGTGAAACAGTGTTCCTTTAGCCTTTGTGCATTTATATCAGTCTGCTATATTTTTTATTGTCATTATTTAACTGGGCATTAGTTACATACATTTGAAATGGTGATGGTGTTGATCATCTGAGTATTAAATCCAGCAAAAAAAACAGAGATTTACTAATATGTCCCTTGCATTCAGCTTATATGATCATTTTGACAACAACCATGACTTCATATTTTGATTTTCCTTGTTGGAAAAGATTGGCTGTACCAAATTTTATTAATGGTAGTTAGGGGTGGGTGATACAATGTCAAAATTATATCACAATATATCAAGAATATTTCTGATAATGATATTTCTGATGATATAAAAAAATAAATAAATACTAAACAGCGTTTTATTAATGTTTCCAGGTAGCACCATTTATAAGTGGAAGTAATTGAAGGGCATTTTCTATCCTTTTCCAGTGAGCTACTGTCACTGATGACACATTTCCTAATTCAAAGTGTGAATGTAGTGAAACAAGGTGCCAGTGGCAGAAGCAGCATTATATCCAGTGACACAGCATAAGTCAAATGTAAACACAAAAGTAGCCCAGGTAGTGTTTTCATTGGAAATTTTAAGCAAAAGTATAAAATAACTGCTTAACACTTTAGTTTAACAATAACTAAAGGAACTTAATCCCATAACTCTTCAGCAGCTAAAATTTTCTACCTGGGATGTTGTATCTTGGGTCGAGCTTTTTAATCAGCTGCTTAAAGCCCTGCTTTTCCACCCTGGAACCACATCAGTATTTTCCACTGTATTTCCTGTCACATGGAGTGCAGCTAGCCGAGAGTTCCAGCGACGCTTGGTGGAGTTATTTCTTTACATTTGGGTCGCACATCACCAGCTGCTCCTATCTCCTCCTTTGTTGCCTGGTTTTACTTGACAGTGTGTTTTTGCCTCAAGTGGTGAAACAAATTTCTGATTTTCATCTTCAGCAGGAACAAATTTCTTTATAGGCTAATGTCTGGGTCCATTCTCTTTTTATTCACATTTTTCACAGCTAGATCCCAACTTTTTTAGAAACAGAGTTGTTCATGGAAAGCAGCACTTCTTAATGTTATCAGTAAAATTTGTCTGCTTTGACAGGCTAAAACATCTTCTGTGCTAAGGATCTATGATAAAAAGCCATTTGAAAGGTGCATCACCAGTATTGTGTACTAAAGGTCTATGGCTCAGACTAGTGGACAGTTCTATACAGAAATAAGGCTTCACCAGTAAGTGAATTTGAGTTTGATGTTTTTGAAAGACACAAATTTCTTTCCTAATGGTGGCAGCACCAACAGGAAACCCAGTGGTCCCACTGCAGGCTTATCTCGCATATCTTAGGTGTACAGGATTAATCATGCCTGATGATCAACAGATGATGTGCTGGCTTAATTGTTTTGTAATTTCTTCTAATGGTTTAATTTGGTTGTAACTGTTTTAATCAATTACATTGCTGTTTATTTTTTTCAGTTGTTTAATTGGTTCTTAATGGCTTAATTAGTTTTAATATGTCTGATGTTGTGCAGCACTTTGGTCAACATTTGTTTTGTTTAAATGATCTAATAAAATGACTTGACTACTGGTCAACTAACAGGCTGCTCAGCAGAGTCGGGACATGGAATTAAGAATGGTCTCAAGAATGGTCCAGTCAAAGGAAGTCACAAAAATGTGGGTTGTTTCTGGTGTGCAGCTTCCTCAAGTACCCAGTGAGACAGTAGCTTCGGGTCACCTGAATGTCAGAGTACCAAAAACATGTATGAAAGACTTTGTCCAGTGCCCCACCTGCAGGGAGCATTTCCACCGAAATGAACCAAATGTAAATGCTGTCGTGCCTACAGGGTGCACAATACAACTTAAATATTAGATTTAAGTAATCATTATTCTGCCCTTGACAATTATTGTGAAAAATGTTTAACCAGCTTTTCTTATCTGCATAATTGGAAGTGTCAGCACCCTACACTAAAAAATTAAATGTAGAATATTAAAAATAAAATAATGCAGCATCACTACAAATCATCAAATAACGAAACTGCAAAGGATTCCATCGACCCCAAATCTAATAATACAGTGAATAAAAAACAGCCCCAGCGATCCAACAAGTTGGATCTTGTGCAAGGGATTTACTTAAATCAAACAGGCCATGGAGTCAAGCTGTACTGCAGTTCTGATATGTCTGCTTATCTTAATGCCAGCATACATCAGCTGGGGTCTTAGCTCCTCTTCTACACATCCAATTGGCAATTTCATATAAGGCACATTATTTAAGCTGCTTTAGCCTGCCCATAGTTTCTGCTGCTTCTGCGAACCTCTTTGCAACCCACTTCAAACCCAGCTCCTTCTTTTCATGATGTATCAGACTTAATCTGTGTTATATGTGTTGTTAATGAAGTTTATGCTCAAGTTCGATAAGGAAGATATGTATTCATTTGCTGCCTGCATTTCTGGGTGTCTGGGCTGCTAGTTTATTCTGACACTAGTCTCTAAGATACTTTAGTCCAATCATAAAATCATATACTCTAATACACTCCATTTTCTTGCCTGCCTTCAATGAGCCAATCACTCTGTGTTCTATATGCCTTAAATCTCAGTCCTCTTCTGTCATTCTGCCTTTCAGAATCTCCCCATCTCCACCTCACCCTGGTCATTCAGATAGCCCCATCCAACCACCACCACTAGACTCTGGGGGTTCCTGTCCTAATTCCTATGATTGTCGGGAGTCTGTTCTTCTGTGCTAGTTCATCTTTCAAATTTCTCATTGATGATAATTTCTCATTACTGAACTGATGCCTGCTCTGTTTTGTGCTGGGATCTTGCTGCTGCCTGTGTGTGCTGGTCCCACAACAGAGCCATACCACCAAATATATAAATTACCGCAGATGGAAATAACAATCTTCTTTTGACTATAGTAGTTCTGACTGAAATACAAAACAGGAAAGGAGTGTAAAGTAAGCAATATCAGCAGTTCAAGCAGTGGAAGTGTATCGTGTGTGCTGTAGAGTTCTTCAGGTTGCAACAACAGTGAAGGTTAGCTTCCTGGTGGATGGGATGGGGGAGACAGAGCCAACTGTTACAGCCTAGAACACTCAGGTGGTCATCCAGTAGGACTACCTCTGGGGGAGGGATGTGACATGCGCACAAATATTTTCTCACACAAAACACAAAACATTAAGAAAAAATGTGAACTCAATGAAAAAGGGCTATAAAATACACATTAATTACCACAACACAGACCGATGACACCACAGTCATTACAGAGATTTGTCTTAAATTGAAAAATCCAACAAATAAGAAAAAGGCATTTTGTTAGGAAGACAACACACATGTGGAAGAAATGTGTTTATCTTTTGTAAATGATGGCTTTTTGTTTGGGCCTCCTCCTTCCCTCCTTCCTCTCTCACCCACCCATTGAGGCACCAACCAAACAGCCTTCAGCATCAGCTCTGGTGACGCCAACTGAACAGATCAGTATGATTTCCATATTTCAACCCAAGCTCAGTGATATTGTTTCCTGTGTGTTTGTGTGCCTGTAATAAGCCTTATGAAAGGAGCTGTCCTGAGGCCACAGGAAGGAACTTCTGTATGATATTAAGCAGACCATCAATATATAAAATGTCAGACATTATTTTGAAATTATGCCTGCTACTTTTTTTTTGCTTTGCTGATATTTGTTGGACATTGTTGTGTCTCATGAAACTCTCAAGGACATCTTTTCTCGTCTTTTCTAAAACTGCACAATTCCCTTTACTGCAAAGGGAAATTGTTTCAATCAGCATTACAGAGGTGTTTTTCATTTGCTTTTGACTAGCTTAGTTTTATCATTTGCTATAAAGATGAAGTGGGCAACACAAACAAGACTCATTATCATCACTGGCATTCTGTGCTCTTAACTATCCGCTCCTTCTTCTGAGGACTATTTGTCTGTGTTTGCTGCCATCTCCCTCAAGATTGAATGCTTTGCATTAAAAACTGGGCCACCCTGGCAGCCTGACAAATGAAGGCAGTAGCATGTTTGGAGACACCTCGTTCAACAGTTATTGAAGTTGATAACTTATAATTTGCATATAGATAAGGCATTCTTACCTAGAGTAAATCTTTAGCATATAAAGTAGAATTGTGATTTTTTTTTTTTTTCTTCAAGCTGAATTGTACTGACAAAAGCTGGCATACAATTTGAAGGTGGATTCATTCGAAAGTTTAGGTAGCGCTTGGAATTTAGTGAAGGCATGAGCATCAGCGTGCCACTTGACAATGTAATTACAAATGACAAATACTCATTATGGATAAAACAAGATGCAAAAAGTGAGTATTTCTCTGTTTAGAAAGATAATATCTACTGTGCAATTACCCAGTCAGGTTTAATTCACCCCATAAATACTGTTGCTCCGGGATGAATCATGCATGAATCATCCAATGGAGTAATAAGCAGAGGAAGAACTTGCACCCATGCCAAAAGTGAACAACCAAATATTAACTGCTTTCTGGGAGCTTAAAGTTCCACTTTCAGTTCATACATTTAATTTAATGCATGTTTGTGTTTAATACTGTTTCTGCTGGTTTAGCTTGTTCACTGGTCCTCTTCTTGAAACGGGAATTGCTCTCAAATA
>VUQS01023943.1:3493-18336 GCA_015108495.1 Heterochromis multidens | reverse complement strand
CTACAGCAAGATAATGACCCAAAACATAAGTCCAAGCTATGCCAGAACTACCTCAGGAAAAAAGAACAAGATGGTAAGCTTGAAAACATGGAGTGGCCAGCACAGTCTCCAGACTTAAACGCCATTGAGCTGGTTTGGGATGAACTGGACAGAAGAGTGAAAGCAAAGCAACCTACAAGTGCCACACATTTATGGGAACTTCTGCAACAGATATGGGAAGAACTTTCTGAAGAATATTTGATTTCTATTGTAGAAAGAATGTCACGAGTGTGTTCAGCTGTTATATCTGCCAAAGGTGGCTACTTTGATGAGTCAAAGGTTTAGAATACATTTTGGTCTATAAATTGATTCCATGATTTCTTTTTTAACTCCAATTGCTTATTTGTACTATGCTTTCATTTCAGAGTGCAATGAGACATTAAACTGCAGAAATTTCAAGAAAAAACTGGAAAAATTGAGGTGTTCTAAAACTTTTGACTGGTAGTGTGTATTCACAGTGATTACTATCCTTATCCCACTCTATTTCAGTGGTGCCCTGAGCTTTCCCCTCACCACAAGTCCACTATTGGACAGTACTGTTGTGCAGTTACCTGGTGACAGGTTCATGTCTCTTCTTTAACTGTCATGTAGTTTCTAAGAAGAGTACAGTTTTTATTTTTTCCCCAATATGAATCATTTTCACGGTCTTAGAGGTCTTATGAAGGCTATAAAAAAGGCCGTCAACTTCCTTGCAGAGATTAGGAGTTGCAGCGTATCACTACACCATAATAGTCCCAAAGAGAAGCAGGTATATTTTATAACCTTTTTATAATGCGACTGCATCAGTGAAATAGTATGCACTCATAGCCTAACTGTATTAATACATCAGTGGTCTGTATGAGTCTGAGCACAGCAAAGTTCAGTTAAAAAAAAAAAAAGACTCGAAACAAATTATCTTGACAAATTTGATAGCAATAATGTTGACCTCTGACCTAAATGTGAATCTTTATGTTCTGTACGATATATTTAAAAAAAGGCCAGAACTGATGACACATTGTTTTGTTGCAGGTGGACTTTGTTATCAAGGAGGCTACCAACATGGATAACTTGGCCCAGCTGTATGAGGGCTGGACTGCATGGGTGTGAACGCTTTGCTGCTTCATGTCTGGTCCAGCGAAGGCTTGAAGATCCACCAGAGTCCAGCAGGACTGGGGTGTCGAAACAGCAGTACCAGGCCATACTAGGGGAAGAATATGGGAAGTGGATGCTTAGTCCACCTTCCCACACCCCTGGGTACCCAAAATGGGGCAGCAACCTCGTAGCATTGCTGCAACCACACTCCCCCAACAATGGGCGATTGGGCTAACACAGTGCTTAGTGGGCCTGCAGACCGGGCTTCCTTTTTGGGGTCTGAGTGGGCAAGGTGGCACCAGGAGAGGAAGGGGGGGGGGAAGGCAAAAGCCACCTCACCCTCAACTTGAAAATACCTTCCCTCTCTCACCTACATAACTGACTATCAAGTTGTACCCATAAACATCACTGCATCATTTTGTGCCCGTCAGAATCCACCTGAGGGCAAGATGAAGCAAAAGGTGAGCTGTTATCCTTAAAAGCACACAGCTTGACACACTGTGGCTGGGACTTTACTGTGGCTAAAGCTCAGTGGATGGTGTGCTTACATGGCTACACATGTTTTTCTCTAAACTTTTCCTCAATGGCACTATGATTCTGAGCAGCCAGTGGGTAACACTGTGAGGGAGGACTGAGTAAAATAGAGGTTTGAAAAACTGAATTTATATCTAACTGAAATGAAAGTGGAAAACAATAATCAAACTTTGCTTTGGTTATTTAAAAAAAAAAAAGAAAAAAGTTGACTCTAATGTGCTGTCAAATTCCACAGAATAAAAGATTACATAGAATTGTTTTCTCAGGAGGTCTTTTTTCTGGTTTTGTGGATAGAACTGAAACATCCTGTGATGTGAAATGGTTTTGGATGGCTCACTTGTGAGCTCAGAGTGAACTCAGTCAGCTCAATGAGGTAAAACCGCTGTTTGATTGTTTTTCTTCAGTGTGGATCTTTAATCCGTGTTGTGCTTTGTTACTATCAGTAGGATTAGATTTCTGCCTTTTTTCAACTTGCCTGTCTCAAGCTGCTTGCATCATATACTTACACCCCAAGCCGTAATGCTTGCTTTTTATGATTTTGGACCTTCTAGTTTTACATTTTTATTGGGAGAAATTTTGGTTTTGGTGATGGTGAAACATGTTAATTCTTAAAGCTTTTATTGGATTTTGTTGGATGCCAAATAAACATGGAACAAAGAAGTGTCGTGTTTTATTTAACGGTTCTAATTTGGGGCTGAATGATTAGACCCATGCCCCTGGTTTTTCTTTTGGAAAAAGTGATACCAGAAGTACTTCAGTGACCGTGCTCACTCAGTCAAACTAAGTAGAGATTCTAACACTTCACCTAGAACACAGATAATAAAGTTCTTCAACCAGAGGGATTGATCAGAAGCATCTGTACTACCTGGGCAAAGACACATTTTGTACAAGACAAAAAAAGTCAAATTGTAGTTGGATCTGGCTGCAGGAGTTCACAACAGCTGGAAGAAGTTTGCTGCATCTGAATTTCTTGAGCTCTTTTGAAGCTCATCCAGACTTTAATAATGTGTTGAAGTAAAACATATTTATGTCTTGGGACTGCAGTGGTTTACACAAACTTATGGAAAAGGAAAGCGCTCGGATCATGATGATGTAGACTTATGGAAACAATGTAAACTTGAACTTAGAGAAATCTCTTTGATCCTAATGTCAATCATCAGCTTTTGTCTTTTTCCTTTTCTGCATGGTGAAGTGTACAAATCATGGTCAGTCACATAGCAGATGCTAAATAAAAAGATTCTTGAAAATTTTGCTAAAGAACATGGTGTGTTGGACATACTGAGAACTAAAACCAGGGGGTAAGATGTGTATATTCATAGGATTATATTTTAAAATCCACAGCTGTAACTAGCATTGCATTTTTAGAGCATGCATTCTGTTGTTTAGTTTGAGTATGTTGAACTGGTAAAGGGTCCCCTAGAGGGCACTTTTAGCAGAAATGGCATATAAACATGATCTGCAGTTTTTCATACTAGTTCTAAATCTCAAAAAGACCTGTTCCACTGATTTTCAGTCCAGTTCTTGTGTAATCTGGCATACCTTAGTCTTTTCTCCCTGTTTCCTTGTTACTGAGCTGCTTGACAGCCACCCTTCCACTGGGGCCATTTCTGATGAGGCTTCAGTGAACAGTAGATGGATCAACTGAAGGGCCAGATGCATCTCTCAGGTCCTGTGTCAGGTCTTTGCTGGATTCTTTTCCTATTTGTTAGCGACATAACTTTCAGATACTGTTCATCTGCTGTAGAGAGTCTTTTAGGCCTGACACTTCTTCTTTTGTCCTCTACTTGTCCAGTTTCCTCAGTTTTTTTAAGGAAATATTGCACACCATGCTGAGATATGCTACATTTTCAGCTAACAGCTCTTTGGGAATCACCTTGTTGATGTAAAAATGCTTTTTTAATGCCTGTCAAACTTTGTAATCTTTGGCAATGGCAATTTTATTTATATAGCACATTTCATTACATGCAAACTGAAAGTGCTTAACACAGAAAAACCTGTGTAGGTTTACAGTGTCTAAAGGCAGTGAAAACAGCAAAATATAATAAAACAAAGCACATTGCCAAAAAATCTTTGGCATTTTTTGTACTAAAGAAATCTGAAGAAATGATTTTGTGACAGGCTGCTAGTAACAAACTGCCTTAAGATACAGTTTAAATTGGTTCTTTTCTAAGTTGTCTGTTATGTGTAAACACAACACTGGTACCTTTTTATGATTGAATGATTCATAGGTCAGAGTTAAGTGGCTTAACAAACAAAAAAATGTTTCCAAAAAATTGTCAGATACAAGGACTGGACTGTAAATGAGTGAAAAAGCAGCCAATGTCCAAAGAAAAACGTTGAAAGACCTTCAGAAAGCCTGGAGAACTATTGCTCAAGACCACTTTAAAAAAAATGACAAGAAAAGCTAGTGCCTTGGAAGCAAAATATAAAGAAATGAGGGGTGGCTCAAGACTTTTACACAGTACTGTATATAAAAGCTAAATCCCATTTTTATCTGTGCAAAGCTGTGATACAGAGGGAATTCATTCTTTAATGTGTCAAAGTGTTTGAATCCATAGGCGATAATAATGGTATAACTACAGCATTAAGAGGCTTGATTGAACCTCTGAGGTTATGAAAGAAAAATGAAGATAAACCTGTTAGCGCTGTGTTAATCTTTACCACAGACCAAAGTCCCTTGGCTTGCAGCAACAATGGCAGTTTCCTATCATTCTCTAGGTTTTATAGTAAATATGTCAGTTGTACAGATGTGTCTGTTGAATCTCTATTTTTCTTTCCTTTTAATAATTTATCCCTAAACCGGGTTGTAATTAAATTCAGTGAGTGCATTCCTGTATAATCTGATGAAATGTTGGACTCTGATGACTGCACCTTGTCCCTGGACGGTCTGTTTTTTGACAAACCCATTGTCCACAAAGTGTAAGTACATAGAGGTGCACCACATTTTCCTTTTTGTCTTTTCCCCTCTCAGCTGAATTATTTTCTGTTTGACAGAAAACCACTGCACCAGGAGGCTAGTCCATGGCAACTGGAAGAGCCTCCATCTCTTACTCATATTCCAGCCACTCAGGTTATGCAAAAGGAGGCTGAATCTCTCTCTACACTATACAGTATGTTGTGCTCCGGATTAGATTGAATTCCTTTTCACTTGACTTGAGTAAACTGCTCAGTATCAAGCCCATTCAAGCCCTACTAAATTTAACTGTGTGACTCACTGACTCAGTGGCTTGAATAGGCTTGAAAGCGTTCCCAGTTTTCTTTGAGTTGCATAAACAAATCTGAATCTGGGTCTTATGATATATTCAGGTATAGATGGAAAGGTAAATTTCCTGCTGTTAACTTTGTTTAATCTCATCAAAAGCAATAAGGACAACCTTAATTTTTAGAATAAAAAGCATCACAGCTATCAGCAACTTGGATTAAACTCTTTCTCCCTCTTCGATGTTACTTGCAGGTTTCTCACAGACACCCAATAAGTTTCAGCCTCCTTTTAAAGGATCTGCTGGCCTTAAGGTGCTACCTTCAACAATCAGCAGTTCTTGCAGTTTTAACAATGATAAGAAAGAGACTGAGGAGACTGAAGGAGGTAGCAGCAGTGGCACTAGCCAATGCGATGGCCTCTGGGGAGGTGAAGGGTTCAGGGATTACTCTCAGGGTGGCTGTCAGAGTGGCAGAGGTGGAGATGAAACCCTGCAGGACTCTGGTCATGCGTGCCTCAGCAGAAGTTTGACTCAGGACTGCAGCAAAAGCCCACCTCTACGGAGAAGGAAAGTCTTAGTTATGTGCACATTGTTTTCAGACATTTTTACTGTGGTGCATATTTTGAATGATGAGAAGAAATCTGCACTTTGTGTCAGTAACACTTTGCTGATTTCAAGGGATTTTAACTGCAGATCATTAATATGTGACTGTATGAGGCTGTAAAAAGCAGGTAATCTCTTTGTTGATCTGCTTTTTATGGCCTTGTGGGCAAGGATGGTTAAACTAACAGGATTAATGTCATTCACTGTATAAAACACTCATTTCCAGTTTTTTTTTTTTTACATCTGTAATGTAGTTATGATTTACTCTTTAATCTGTAAATATTTTCACAGTGGACAGTTGATAAGAACATGAGAAGATGCTAAGCCATCCTCCATGTTAGCCTTGTTGCCTGATTGTGCAGCCCCCTTTTCAAAAAACCTCCAAGACTGCAACAACAGTCTAATCTGCTTCCACCTTCCTTCTCTTTCATTTCTTTATTCCCTCCTCCCTCCCACAACAGCTTGTTCAATATTCAGGTGTTGACCAGTGGAGGTGACTCTTTAAACACAGCTGACCTCAGAAGCAGTGGCTGCAACAGTCAGACAACATCCGGACCGCAAACTTTTCTCAGTCAGGTTACCATGACGACAGCGCCTCTTCTTCCTCCTCTTCAGCCGCCACAGGCGACAGTTGGCCGCGCAGCTTCTCCTTTCCCCTCCAAGCTCCCCCTCTCATCCCCTCCTATGGGTTCATCTGCAGCGAGTGGCCGACCCCCACAACAGGCGCCACACACAGAGACGCAGGACAAGGGCACAAAGAGATCTTTCGTTCCGCCCATGACGCCTCGGCCGCTCCTCATACAAGGTGTTACACTGCACTACACTAGCAGGCAGGCACTGTGCTCTTTAAATACAGCTCATATAGCTTCTGTAAAGTGTTGCAGCTAATCAACATGCCTATGTCTGGCCATGGCAGCAGCTGCCATAGTGTATTTGGGTGTGATGAGGTGAAATGAGGTGAGCTCTGCCCATTTATTGCTCCAGTGTAATGAAACATACTGGTCACTAGGTGGTGAATCGTAGAAGCAGCAGACAGGAACAATAGAGGCCATTTTAACCCATTGTAGTCTACAAAGAATCAGCAGAATCCTTTGATGTCACAAATGTACAACCCGCCAAATGATGCATATTAAATTCAAGGTGGAATTATATCAGTGAAAAGGTTACATAAATAAAAAGTCACAATGTCTTTGAATTATTGTCATTTTAGGGTCTTCTGGGTCTGGACTTTTGCGCCCAGTTTCAGAGATGCGTATCCTTTTTCTTGTGCAAATCTACATAATTTGAAGCTGTTAGGTAGTGTCTGAATTGTGTTAGATGCTTGAAATACATTTTTCAAAGTTGTGTTTCCTAAAACCTATTACACAGCAGTTAAGTTCAGGTCCGTCTTCAGCGAGTTCCCCTTTTTCAATTACGTTCAGTCCAAAGCTCTGGATGATGTAAGCATCATTTGTAAATCTATATAGACTGAAGGCATGAAAAACATGTCTGGTTATAACCTGTGTAAAATTGACAAAATGTAAACTATGCCTGCCAGTGTCTCCTTCACTGATGTGTTTGGTTTGTCTGCAGGTTCTTTACACAAATAAGAACTTTGTGGCCTGTGCTCCTACTGGATCTGGTAAAACAGTGCTGTTTGAGCTGGCAATCATTCGCCTGCTAATAGAGGCACCAGAACCCTGGAGAGATGTCAAAGCTGTATATAGTGAGCATACAGTATTATTGGGTACAAGATGTTAAATCCCACTGCTCATTCACAGCTTGAGCTGTTGCATCTATTCAGTGCTTTGAAATGGCACACCTAAATATAATCACACACTGGGGCTTTGAATATGTACTTGTATATGTGTGTTATTTCCAGCAAGTTCTGATTTTTTGTTCCAATATTGTTTTTAAATTTTTGAATTATAAAGACCTTGTGTAAAGACTCTTTGTTTGTTCTCACCAGTGGCCCCTATCAAAGCTCTCTGCAGTCAGTGCTTTGAGAACTGGAAAAAGAAGTTTGGTCCTCTGGGGTTGACCTGCAAGGAGCTGACTGGTGATACAGAGATCGATGACTTTTTTGAGATTCAGGACTCCCATATCATCCTGACCACGCCTGTGGGTGACACTATGCAGCATCCTATTTAGGCAAAGTAGAAAGGGAGGGGAAATATATAAGATAAGATCTAATTTCTTATTTAAATAAATATTGTTATATTTATATGTTATTATAGATTCATACACTATCATATGTATTTTTAAGGAAAAGTGGGACAGCATGACCAGAAAGTGGAAGGATAACTGTTTGCTACAGCTAGTCAGGCTCTTCCTTATCGATGAGGTCAGTGTGTTTGTCAGATATTTTGCTCACAGAACCATTTTCGAATATTACTAATGCCTCTTGATTTGCCTGCACAATGGTGGATGCACTGGCTACTTTGTGTCTTATTATGGAACATTGCATGATACCTCTGCCCTCAACACATTATTTTACTTGAGGTTAACCATTAAAAATGATAGAACATCTTGTTCCTTGTGTCTGTGTTATGGGAGTACACAGACACTGGCCTAGTTCTTTCAGACTTGCACTCATTTATGTTAATAATCAAACACAAGGATTGGTTTTGTATTTTACCTGCATACAAATATCCCTGTTGAACCTATGAGCTGTTTCCATAGAAGAAAAATATATTTCTTCCAGGTGCATGTGGTGAAGGATGCGACCCGTGGTGCCACCTTGGAAGTGGTGGTGAGCAGAATGAAGGCAGTACACACCTACAGGACTTCACAGAATCCAGATGCCAGCCTTTCAATGAGATTTGTGGCTGTGTCTGCTACCATACCCAATGTATCTGATGTAAGCGCCTGCTGTATCTGTTTGCACTGTGCGTATATATAGTGTCTATATGTAAAGCAGTAGCTTGTGGATGATTCTTGAAATGCCTGCCTGTTTTTAGATAGCAGACTGGCTGTCAAATGAGAATGGCCCGGCCACATATCTGGATATGGATGAGAGCCACCGTCCAGTGAAGCTAAGGAAGGTGGTGTTGGGATTCCCTTGCAGTCCAAATCAAACTGAGTTCAAGTTTGATTTGTCACTTAACTACAAGATAGCCAACATCATCCAAACTTACTCTGAACAGAAGCCTGCACTTGTGGTGGGTTGTAAAAATGAGCCAAACTGTATGTTGTTTATGTTTTCTTTCTGAACATGATAGGAGATGCAGATTTTTTTGCCTCATTATCTAACAATTGTGGCTTGTAGTTTTGCTCTACAAGGAAGGGAGCTCAGCAGTCAGCTGCAGTTCTGGCTAAAGATGCTCGATTCATCATGAGCGTTGAGCACAAGCAAAGGTTTGATGCGCAATCATCCATAGCAACACATCCATGCATATGCAACTTTACAGAGCATGGCTGTTCTGATGGACTTGTGTGATATGCTTGACTCTGTAGGTTGATGAAATGTGCAAACTCTATTCTGGATTCTAAACTGAGAGGTAAGATATCTGAAACATGTTATAACTGGTACTTTAAAAAATGACCATGGGGTTTCCTTTAACGGTTTTCAATTTGCTCCTTTGTCAAATTTTAAAGTTACAGCATACAGTGATACTTTGTAGTTTCTGTTTTAACTTCCTGTGCCTCTTAGCACAAAGTAAGGTCTAAAGAAATGAGTTTGAAGTTGAAGATATTGACTGGCCTGCACAGAACCCTGATCTCAATTCCATCCAACTCATGTAGGATAAATTGGAACAATTATTACAGGCTAGCCCCTTTTAACCACCACCACTGACTTCCCTAAAAACACATTCCTTAATGCAAATGTTGCATTTGGTCATAATTTGGTAATTTTCAGCATTACCAACTGGTGATGTTGTGACATATTGCTCTGTGGTTGCAAAATAACAAGACCACAGAGACACTTCTACAGCGCATTTTACGAATGTAACTATTAATTTATACTAAAGTCAGGGTAATGTTATATTTGTTACCATTTTGTAATGCTGCTGATACAATGCCCCTTAAGTTTTTATGTTAATGTTATGTAATGTAAAATGTTAGTCAGATGTAAGAGACCAAGCGAGGACATTACTACCATACTGCCCTGACCAAATTTTGTTTCTAGGATTTGAAATCTAGTGACTGAATAGGAGCAGATCCCTTCAGCCAGGTTTTAAAATCACAAATGTCCACAATTGCATGTTCATCAATGTTAAGGTTTCTCTTTCATAAAGAGATTTGAGACAAATCCCAAATGCTGTAATAAAATATTTTTAACCACTTTTGTTAATTGGGGTTTTAGAAATCCAAGCATAATAGAGACTTTTATTTATGAAATGGTTAAAAATAAGAAAATACAGTTTCAGTTAAATAAGGTAACACAACACACTCGCCTTTACTGTACATGGACCGATCATGTTTAACTTATGTGTAACCCCATTTATTGAAAACTGTGTGTTTTGATATGCAGCTGAGAAAGCACAGCAGTTTGACAAATGTACAGCATAACTTTGTGTTGTGTTTGTGGTCCAGATTTGGTGATGTTAGGAGTTGGCTACCATCATGCAGGAGTTGACTTGTCTGATAGGAAGTTGATAGAAGAGGCCTTCACACTGGGAGACCTGCCTGTCCTCTGTGAGGCACAGTTTTATCCTGTGCTGTAAAGTAATATGTGACCACACAAGTGTGCAACACAATCCTGTTTTTTTTCTCTGTCACACTGCTGACATAAACAGGAAGGACAAGTATCACAGGTTACAGCAGTAACTGTTTTCACACATCAAGTCCTTGATCCAGTCACAGGGTTGTGTCTTATAGTAAAGTTTCTTTACAATAATATGTATTAATTATATAATAACAATAACAACAGTGGTAATACAAATGATTATGATGGTGGTAGTATATTTAAGATGAGATATACTTTATTTATCCTAAAAGTTGTGAAATTATTGTGTGACAACAGCCAAAATATAAAATGCAACCTGTAGACAAAATATCCTAAATGAAGAAGAAAAGCTACTTAATATAAGCAAAATATAACATAGAAACAAGTGAAATAATAAGAAAAATAGAAAAAAAACAAGCAGTGGCACCACAGTGGTGCGGTGGTTGGCACTGTTGCCTCACAGCAAGAAGGTCCTGGGTTTGAATCCACTGTCTGGCTGGGGCCTTTCTGTGTGGAGTTTGCATGTTCTCCCTGTGTCTGCGTGGGTTCTCTCCAAGTACTCCAGCTTCCTCCCACAGTCCAAACAGTTAGTGGTTCTGTTATTTGGTGAATCTAAATTGCCCATAGGTGTGAATGTGAGTGTGAATGGTTGTGTGTCTCTCTGTGTTAGCCCTACGACAGACTGGCGACCTGTCCAGGGTGTACCCCACCTCTACCCCACCTCTTGGCCTATGGCAGCTGGGATAGGCTCCAGCCCTCCCTGAATTGGATAAGCGGAAGAAAATGGATGGACAAACAGAAGCAACAACCAAAAATAGAATTATAGAGGTCACTGAATAAATAAATATGATTTAAATATAAGACAAGATATATTTTATTTATCCCAAATTTAGGAATTTTTTTTTACAGGAGTTTAAAAATGTAAACATATAACAGATAGCTTAAATAGGTAGCATGGTATGTACCTCAATAAAAATATCTTAAGGTAAAATCTTAAGTAATTAAGTATAAATAAAAATATGGAATAGTAGCATATTACAAGTAAAATATTTCAAAATCAACAAAGCAAAAGCAGAATTTAAAATGGTTTACTATAAGAAGTAAAAATAGCAAATAAATAAATGGCTCAGTATAACAGTGTGAAGTGTGGTGGATCAACTGTTTAGATGAGAGATGAGATATGTTTCTCTGCTAGACAGATGTGTTGCATTGTACAGAGTTATTACAAGTACAGCCTAAAAAATAAATCCAGGTATTTTAGTATAAGGTGGGAAATGTATCTGTCCCTCTGGCAGCAGAGCTGAAACAGATGTTAGACAAAGCGTTCAGCTGCATGTCCAGTAAGTGTGCAGAGGCTAGTCAGGAGCCATTAATTATCTATAACCATTCTCCACAGCCACAGTCATTTGGATGACCTCTACGGAGGAGAATTCCCTTGGCGAATAATATGGATGCACTCAGCAGCTGGCAGTTCAACATCTAGGCCACAGAAGTGATCCTTCACAGTAACATATCTGGAGCTTGCAAAAATTAAATGCAATGAAAAAAGTATTTATTTTAAAAGTATGAATTTAAATGCTCTGTAGTGGAATGTTTTGTAATGTAATAATGATATCCGCTGATACTGACTATATTGCAACTTCTTGGTTCATCTCTGATCAGGAAAAGCCAGGAAATATATCCAACACTAGAATAAATAACTGTGTTGTGTAATTAGGACCCAAATGCAGACGCTGAACTCCAAAAGATACAGAAGTCCATAAAAGGGAAACAAACTGAAATCCAGAAACTCAAAAAACAACAGAGAGGACACACGACAAAGGGAGACAGGCTATTTTTACACACACCCGATTAGCCTAAGAGGGAGTAGACACAGCTGGGGCAAATGGAGTGCGGGTGAAGACAATGAGAAAATCAAGATGAAAGTAAAACCCAAATTCAAGCACACAAGACACCAGCTATTAAAGTAAGATCAGAAAAGATCAGAAAACTCACCGAACAAGAAACATGGGTGAGGCTAGAGCAATAAACCAGAAATACAAGAAAAACACAAAAAACTAAGATAACAAACTCCATGAATACTAAACTGGAAAAATATACACACTGAAATAAATATGGAAAACTCAACCCAACGATACTAATAATAATAACTCTAGAATAATAGTGAAGTGCAGTATAATGTAATCAGTCTTCTGTTTTATTTTATAGTGGCTGAATTTGTGTTTGCTGTCTGATTTCTAGTTACCACCAGGACTTTATCCATGGGGGTAAACCTACCAGCTCACCTGGTGGTGATCAAATCCACCATGCAGTATGTTGCAGGCTCCTGTGAGGAGTACAGTGAGGCTGATCTCCTCCAGATGATAGGCCGTGCTGGAAGACCGCAGGTAATAACATGATTATGACACAATATAATAGGGATGGATGCATTACAATATTTAGGCTTTATGATGCATATTCACATTCATCCTTTCCGACTCTAGTTTGACACATCTGCCACTGCCGTGATCATGACCAAGATTCAAACCAGAGAGAAGTACATGAAGCTTATGAATGGGATAGAAGTCATTGAGAGCAGGTGTGACCACTAGCACCTGTGTCCTCTTTTTGAATCCCTTCTTTCTTTTTCTTCTTTTTCTTCATATCACTGTTTCACAAGTGCACACAGTTGAAAGATCATGAGGTAATGGTACACTCTGTTTCCTCAGCTTACACAGCCACCTGGTGGAGCACTTGAATGCTGAGATTGTTCTCCAGACTATCAGTGATGTCAACATGGCTCTGGACTGGATTCGCTCTACCTTCCTATACATCAGAGCCCTCAAAAACCCCACACACTATGGTCAGAGCCCAAAACACAGATCATGTGCCAGAATTAGTATCTACCTTCTGCTCAGTTTCATCGTTAAATAGCTGTGAGGTCAGTTCGTTATGTAAAAACCAGTTAGTGTCAGTTTGTCTACACTTTCATTTCAGGATTCTCTGCCGACTTAGACAGATGTGGAATTGAAGCAAAATTGCAAGGTGGGGCACAGCTGTTCCTTTCTGAAACTGCAGGTTGCTATTAGAAAAATACTAAAAATTTAAACCACAGTAACCCGGCTAGTTAAAGAGGTTGGGAGTGACAGAGCCACCTGATTAATGCCATAGTGTACTTAACTTTATGCTTAAATGCACACTTCTGGATCTGTTCCCTTATTGAAATGTAAGCTATCTACTATTTCTCTCGTCTTCGTTAGATCTGTGTCTGAAGAACCTCAACTCTCTGTCCTCTATTGGTCTGATCTCAATGGATGAGGATATAAACATCAAACCAACAGGTAGATGTTTTGTACTGTTTTCATTTTTGAAATGTCTTTTTTCTGAAGAGCCTAATACTGAAAGCATGAAACCCTTTTTTTGTCCCTCACAGAGGCTGGCAGGTTGATGGCTAGGTACTGTGTTGCCTTTGACACCGTGAAACAGTTCAGTAAAGTGTCTGGCACAGAAAACCTGTCTGAGCTGGTAGGCTTTCTGCATTATGAATCTGATGTAAATGCATTTATTCAAAATTGACTATGCAGTAACATACCCCTTGACATTTTGGAGAAACAGTATGTCTGACCTTGAGGTCCTTTCTTTCTCTCGCTGTGTCAGCTAAACTAAACTCAACTATAAAAAAATAACCATTATAACCATTATAAATATTCCCAGTGCTTGTATTGTGTGTACAGATTGAGCTGCTGTCAAAGAGCAGAGAGTTCAGTGACATTCAGCTGAGAGTGAATGAGAAGAGGTCCTTGAATGCTTTGAACAGGGACAAGAACAGGCTCACCATCAGGTCAGACACATTTATAGGATTGACAGATGTATACACAGCATCATAACCTATGTTTTTAACTTTTATACTGGAAATCCATAATGGGGGAGATGAGATAGACACGAGCCAGTGAAAATGAGGTCTTTGTATGTGTTTTTCCAGGTTTCCCATTGAGGGGAAAATCAAAACCAGTGAGATGAAAGTAAACTGGTAGGTTTAGTCTTTCCGTGTGTTACTCATGAAAAACAAAACAGTGCTGAATAAAAAGTGTGGTTTTTAATTTATTTTTATTTTTTGCTGAATTTACAGTATGTAAAGAATTTTTTTACTGACTGGCCACTGTGCATAAATATTGTGTTTTGTAGTTTGATTCAGGCTCAGTTAGGCTCCATCTCAATTCAAGATTTTGGACTTACACAGGACACAGCAAAGATCTTCAGGAATGGCACGCGCATCAGCAGATGTACGTTCAGTGAATAAGAAAATCACAAAAGACTAATTTTCTGTCTTCATCTTTTTAAACTTTGATTGTATTTTGATCCCAATCAGGTCTGTCTGAGTTTCTGAGTCAGAGATCCAAGGCTGGTTTTTCTGCTGTGTTCAACTCCCTGATCCTGGCCAAGTGCTTCAGAGCCAAGCTTTGGGAAAACTCGCCCTATGTTTCCAAACAGCTGGAGAAGATAGGTGAATGTTTTTCTATGTCCTAGCTTTTTACCATACAAATTTATATATCATACTGCACAGTAGGTCAACTAATCTGTGAATAGTACTAATAGTTGTATTGGTTGTTAGACGCATTATTGTGTATTTTAGATGACAACAATCACCATGTCACAACTACTGCATAATGGGAAGATTAATAAACCAAATATTCTTTCTGTTAAACGTACACTCACTGGGCACTTCATTAGGTACACCTTGCTAGTACTGTGTTGAACTCCCTTTTTCC
>VUQS01023941.1:0-11813 GCA_015108495.1 Heterochromis multidens | reverse complement strand
ATTTAAGCAATTACAAAAGACGTCTTCCTCGTTTTTGTCACTAGCGTCCCACCAGCTGGAGGGGCTGCTGATATCGACTCACTGCCCTGACCATTTCCTGTACCAGCCAAAGTGCAGCCTGCATGCTGATGAATACCAAACACACCACCCAGGAGCTTTGCATCCCACCAAATTTATTCATGTAACCCCAGTCAAGGCTGTAGGCTGTTAGGCTGTGGATACTACTGCTGCCTGCAAACTTTGTCAAGATATGCTACTGCAGTCTGGTTCGTAGTTGGACAGCTTGTAGTTCCTGTGCCTGTTTAGCTTTTTTCATGATCATACAAGAGCTTAAAGTAATAAAAATTTAAGTACAGGTAATATGGGCCAAGGCATTAAGTAAGGTTTCATCCCACAGAAAATTCTGAAAATTCCATCCATCCATTTTCTTCCGTTTATCCAATTCAGGGTCATGTTGGGACTGGAGCCTATCTCAGCTGTCAAAGGACACCAGGTCGCTACGCCTTAATCTTTGAATTCAGGTGTCTTCACTTGCATTGCCACAGGTTTATAAAACCATGCACCTAGACACAAAGTCCTCCTTTACAAACATATATGAAAGTATGGGTCATTCCAAAGAGCTCACTGAATTTGAGTGCGGTGCTGTAACAGGATGCCGTGTTATTCGTAGAAGGCAGGGTTGACTGTATGATAGCGAGAAACCAACCAACCTACACTGCCAACCAACAAAACCTCAGCTCCTATTAACTTCTTCATCACAGTACTTTATATCTTTAATAGATGTAAAAGTACAGGTATCTGTACACTTGCACTTTAAAGTTGAGTGCAATGAATGAATGGAGGCCACAGTCAACATAAAACCCAAAGGCTTTTAAGAGCCTTTCATGAGCTATTGTTGGTACTAAAATGCAGGAAGAAAAAAAAACATCTCACCAATGACTTATTACAAGAGCATCAGGCAGAGGCTGAAACCTTGCGCCACAACCTTGATGTCAGTATACTTATTTTTGCTTGTAGCTTAAAACACCTCAGGCTGATAAATTACTGGTATTATCTGATATGAAATCACAGTCAAATTAGTCCTTTGTGTCACATTAAAGTGACAATAATTTTAATTTACAGGTTGAAATGTGCTGTTGTAGCATTATACTTATCACCAAATTATTTCAATAGCTGAATAAATTAATTCTATGGGTAAAAGAACAATTTTAAAAAAGGCTGACAGTTCATTCAAATAAGGTAGAACACACAAGGAATTGTGAATTTAAGTATCCCAAATTGATTTAATTTAATTAAATTAATTAAATGTTTCCTATATCAGTAAAGCGCTGCAAAGCATGTTTGCAGCCTAGTACAAAAATTTGTTTTGGTCTCTATGAATAGTTTCCCCCTTTTATAACAACTATACAGTAGATATATATTTTTTATATATCACCCACTTGGATATCAGTAAGGTTTGAAGTTAGGGGCTAGGCTGCTTTGACAGTTGTGCCTACAATAGTAGATAGAGCTGTTAGGGGTTTGCTAGGCATCACCTGTGCTAATTCAAGTCACTTAACTGATATGAATTATTTTATATGAATATAAATATATATAGTCTATATAAAATCTATGGTTGATACTGAACACCTTTGTGTCAGATTAAAGTGAAAATAATTTTAACTTATAGGTTCAAATGTGCTGCTGTAGCATTATACTTATCACCAAATCATGTCAATAACTGAATAAATTGTATGGGTAAAAGAGTTGTTTATTTTTTACTAGATTCAAGTCATTTAACTGGATCTTTTCACTAGAGGTTTGTGCTCTTTGGAGCAGTTAAATGCAATTATCTGGCAAAATAATATGTCCTACTATGTGGTACAGACCATCCAAGAAGTTTGTGTTATTTTTTAATGTTACTTCTCACTATTTAGTTGTTATGTATGTCTGTGTGTTGCATGTGTTGTGCCTGTTGGTGATGGTTCAGCCCATCCTCTATATAAAATCTATGGTTGTTACTGAACATGAAACTCTAGATAGAATGTTACATCAGTAGTTGCAAACGTTTTTCTGTGCATTTCAGTTTGTCTTACAATGTGCTGAAAACTATTTTCTGAGCTTGACCAAAACACATTTGTCAGGAAAAAAAAATTAAACTGTTTAAAAATCCTAACGTAGATGTCACGGTCAAAAAACATAGAAATTTTAAAATAAGGCCTGAGCAGGATGAGAATCTGACATTGCAAAACAGTTACACAGCCAAAAGATGTTTTATTTTTTATTTTATTGCTTTTTTCTCCTTTTGTTTGTAAGATTGCCCTAAAACAGGAAATGTCAATTAACTGTATGTGGAACCAAAATAATCAAAGAATTTCACGTCACAGCTTCTTTCCAGCAACAGTCTTAATGGTAGTTCTTTTTTTTCCCCCATTTATCATTCTTGCCCTTTGTCATGAGGCTAAATTGCAAACACCACCTTGCAATTGGTACATAATTGCATCCCTGCTCTGCCACTTTTCACCCTCAGCTCTGCTTGATTCTTTACCTGTGTCATTAGATGTGGAGAGCTCAGGGCACAATGGCCTGGCTTTGGAACACAGTGGAGGGTGTAATTGCACTCGGCTTTGATTACCTCTCGTTTGGAGCTGCCTGTTCAATAGCCATTACATGCAGACGCTCCTCTGGCCGCTGCTTAATAGCTCACTGGCTCAGTTTTCATTTGCACCCCAAACTGCTATGACTTTCAAGCTCACAAAAGCCTGAGTTCAACACACAGCTGCTTGGGTCCTTTCTCTGACCACTCCTGATTGATTGGCAGGGTAGTAGACTCACATTCAATATACAGCTTTTTTAAGAAGAACAGTGCCAGGCTGAAGTGCTAATGCTGAGCAGGAAATGGGGCAAAAGTTATTTTAAAGGAGTTTTATAGAGTTATGCCACTATGGATTAAAAGAAAAAAAAAAACTAATGCAGGTTTTGTGTCACATATTAGATTTGATGCAACAGAATCAATGCTACATGCTTCATCCATTATAGCCATACTGGTAACAGGTGGCCTCTTGAATTTAGCCATGTGGTGAGCTTTGAAGAGCCAAGTTTTACTTTAGATTGTATATTAATATCAGATGCAACCTGTTGTACCTCAGACGTTTGCCAGTTTTATAACTAATATTCTATTGAAGGTTTGAAAAACAGACAAACAAGACCAGTGGGGCTTAAATTTTCATGCAATAGCAATACCTTCAATTACGTAAAACATTAATCTAACGTAATACACAAAAGTAATTATAGTCATCTTCCCATGACTTAATGATGTTAGCGTTATACTGATAAGTCTATTAATTGCCAAAGTCTGCATTTTTGCCAGTCTTCCTTGCTGGCTTTAAGTAGACTGCATTTATATAATATTTTTCTGGTCTCACTGACCATTCAGTGGGACTGTGCTTAGCATACACACAATAATAACAGTGCTCTTTAATACTTTACATAATGTACATCACTGTACCTGTTACACACACTCACACTGCTGCTTTGTCTGCAGCAGCTGTGTTGCTTTATAGTTTGTTCTTTATTTTATAAAATATGCTGCTCTGCTACCACTAGACGTGTCCATGTTTGTGATTAGATCTATGCGTTCAACGCTGTTTCTTTTATGTAAACATGCTCAGCTAGATTAAGAGACATTCAGCTGATAATCACCTTAGACTGGTGTGACTGCTTAGATTGTTTGATGTTAGGGTAACTGAAGCCAGATAAAAAAAGATATCCTATGTATAGCTTTGTAGTACAGATCCCAAGAAGAACTAGACCACAAGTATACAGTATACACCAATCACCTACAACAGTAAATCCACTTACAGGTGGAGTAAAGATATTTTAACCCTACCACAGACCTAGACACTGTTGCAGACCAGGTAACAGCATTACAGCAAAGGTCTCTCCACAGTAGGACAGTATGCCCAGCTACAACGCAAAATCTACTCAGGAACAGCTCAAGAAACGCAACAAATGACCAAGGTGTTAACTTGACCTTCAAAATCCCCAGATTCCAATGCTTTGAACATTCATGCAATGCTCCAGAACAAGTCTGATCTACAGAGCCCACACCCCATCCCATCAGGACCCAAAGGATTCACTGCTAGAATCCATGTGCCAGACCACAAGCCACCTCCAAAGGTCTCCTGTCCATACCTTAATGGATAAGAGTTCAATTGGCAGGACAATGGAGGACCTACTGTACACACAATGTTAATCAGGTGATATTAATGTTGTGGCTCATCAGTGTACATAGCAAGCAGGTAATGAGGGATTTGGGAGTAGGTGTGCAGGTAAGTGAGAATGTCAGAAAAAAAGGGGAAGGCAGGTTCTGAAATGATAGGACAACCGGTTGAGAGATAAAATAAAGGACAACTATTTAAACAGGAAAAGAGAAAAAAGGAGAAAAAAATAGTCCATGATAAACACATGATAGGGTTAGAAATAACTAGAGAGTTGAGTTTGTTGTAATCTTACTGTATTTTGAGCCATCTTAGTAAAAGATAATGATTATCACAATAATACCTTGGCAAGAATAAGCGTCCAGGGCAAAAAATATGTTGCTGGGTTCCAACAAACCTTAAGCATCGTATGGTTTTGTTGGATGGAAGCATCTGTGGAGTCAACCTTGGAAACAATTTTTTAAAGGGTGGCATTTTCAGAAATACTTGGCAGGTTACTGGATGAACCATCTGTCTTTTATCATCTGTCTTGAACTAACTTCAATCACATCAACAAACCAAATGATCTATTAGGTGAGCACATGAAGAGGAAACACATCAGCAAGCCACATTCTGAGGAACTTTTAAAGCCAGCAAGCAGCCAGTGTAGCCAGCTATGTAGTCAGTATGTCAGTATGGAGTCATTCCCAAACATTTGTACATAGATGGCAAATCGCCATAATTCTTTCTTACTGCCTGACCAACTATGGATTGGCCACAAGTGTATATCTGAAGCTAACAGCTTTCTGTGTAGATTTTTTCAATTTTCAAGTCTCATACATTTTGCCATCACAGTCTTCTGGACGATCTTATTTCCATCTGGGTGTGCCAAATAGGTAAAAATTCCATTAGCCTAGCCTAACCCTAACCTACCCTAACACTAAACAGGTTGTTTGCAAGTTGTTTGCAGCTGTGAAAAGATAAAGTTATATAGAAATAATTCATTTACTCCTTTAAATACTTTTCTAAAAACTTACACTTCTGCATTTACATTTTTAATCATCTTTTCCTTTTTTTTCTTCTAGTTTCACACAGGCTATTTTCTGATTCCCTTTCATTTTTAACATAATTATGGCCTGATTATTCTAACACATAACTAGTTTAATTAAAATTCAGAGTACAGAATCATCTAGCTGTAAATTGAAGCCAGTATTATTTATTGATTGAGTGTATTGCAGTGTGTAGACTGACTAGCGGTTTTCCAGAGATGAGCTGTGACTGTTGTGACAACAAAGAACAAAGTCTGCAGCACCTCAGAGCTGACAGCTGTAGACTAGAGGTTTCCTGGAGGCCTGATGTTACTGATGTCAACCACTTATAAACAGTTATAGTGCACACACACTCAATACCTCAGACAGAATTCACCGTTTCTAAACAGTGACTGTTTCTTTTGTGTAGCTTATGATGCATTTCAAGTCAAATTAAAATGCCAGTCAAAGCCCAATGCCTTTGCCCAATATATTCAATCCATCAATGCATTCAATTTATACATTAATTTCATTACTGTTTTTTAACGTATTTTGGGCCTTGTGGGCAAAACCAGCTACTACAGAGAGTGAAATCTGGTTCGGAATCCCAATCCTAATCTTGTTATTAGAGATACTTTCTGAAATCCAGTGCTTCAAAGCATCATTTGAAGGTCTCCAGTTCAATTCTTTGAATTGAGCATTTGATTAGCCACTTATCAGCATGAGATGTGCTAATAGGAAACTGTTGAGAACAGCAGATATCTGAGGTAGAGTATATTAATTATATGTGGGAATGTCTACAGTGATGCATTTTCATTCTGATTGTGTTTTATCAATCACAAATTTGAATGGAATTGGTATAACAGCATTATAGCTCACATGGGCTCCCATCCCTTTCATGATTTCATCCTTTTTTCCATTCCCTTGGCTTTCTGTGGAAATTGATTATCTATTGATGTATATGCCTTGCAACAAGTCTGCCATCATAAGCACCTATTACTCGTGTTACTTTTTGTAAATGGTGTCAGTGTGATTTAAGTTCAGTGTTGCAGGAAATAACATCAGCACAAGTTGACAGTGGTGTCTTGATGCATGCTCAATAATCCAGGTAAAAGAATCCCAAAAAGCTGAATCTGTTCATCTGGACGTAACACTACGTCCAGATGAACAGATTCAGCTTTTTGGGATTGACAGTGGTGATTAGGTGAAGCGTCTAGATAAAAATAAAGCCTGGTTTGTGCAGCATTTTATCTCTTGCTTTGTCTTTGCATACTGCCATACTTGGCTAGTTACAAGTGCCTAGGCACTAGTCGACGACCCTCTGGCAACCTCTGGTTGGTAGGCAAAAATGCGTCTTCCCTGAAAGAGTTGGCAAATGGTTGCTAGAGGTTGCTTGGTCGCAAATAGAACCCTGCCACAGCTGCCTGTAGTTTACATGAAAGACACCAACATTTGCCTTTTACTTTTTGAGCTGTAGTCAAACTTAGAAAAGTGTGATGCAAACCAGAAACAGTGAATGTTCACTTTCAGAGTAATAGCTATGCTTCACCGCTGCAAGCAACACATTTTAAAAGGTGTAACTTTTACTTTAAAGGTGAACGGTCTGCGTTTTGGGTTTGTGTAGCCCTTTTCACACTTTCATTACCGCTTGGTGAGTAGTTTTCAAGTGTTTCCTGACAAGCTGACATCTCCCGTGCAAACTAACAAATATTTTGGTTAAACAAAAAGATGACACAATTAATGCATACTGAAAAATGGCTGAAACATTTGACTGGAAAACACCAAGATGATCTGGCAAGTGGGAGGTGACCAGCTGGTGATTTGTCTGTATACCAAGATAAGTGATTACCTGAACACAGCTGTGGCACATAAGGATGGGAAGTGCAATTAACTAAAGTTTATGACAAAAAGAGATTTCACAATAAAATGGGAAGTGACTAAACAAAAACCCAAACTCATGCCAGATAGTCTAGGAGAAGTTAAAGTAGGCTTCAGTGTATTTTGGTCTATGTAAGAAAAGATGTCAGAAAATAATTTAGGACTTATAGGCTGAATAGCACAATGTTATGAATTTTTGGACATAATTGTCATATTTACAAAGAAATGCAACAAGCCTTATAATAAATAAAAATATTTTGTATAACACCTGTAAAAACAGACAGTTGAGGTAGGCCCACCATAAAGCATTCCCTGGTATCATATTTTACAAAGTAAACATCAATAAACCTACACATCAGCAAGCAACTAGGGACTGAAACCATAAATTCATCAGGAAAGTGTTTACTGAGGTGACATATCAAGGGAGCTGAGGGACAATTTCCCTTCAAAAATCGCAGTCTTACTGTGTTGGACATTATTTACAGATTTACGGCAGCTTTGGCTTCACTTTTCAGACTCTAAAGTCACATCCATCTTTTATATATAGTCAGTGCTTATAAGTCCACAGACTCATCTGAGGTAATTTCACATTTATCTCCAAAAAGTCATTAATTTGTCTTCTTCAGTTTTTCTCAAAATGCAAACTAAACTCACCTCTGTCAGATGTCTGCTCACTCACTGTGTCGTCTTTGATAAAGACCTGTCACTACAGTAATGGGAAATTCACACAAGTACAAATGTTTACCAGTGACCAGTTCAGCGTGTGTATAAATATGTGTGATGGTGTGTTGAAAAGGGGTGAGGTTAAGAGAGACAGTTAATTACAGAATGCAAATGAAGTTGTTGGAACAGCCATTCAGAAAGTGTCTTTCTGCCTTCTCGTTCATCTGTTCAGGCAGATTTAATAAGCATCCCTCTCACGTACTCCTGCAGGAAACCCACATCTACACAAAAGTAATCTCTCAGCTATGAGTCCTGCTGCTCGAACCATGACAATGTAATTCATGCTAAGTGCAGCCATAGAAGCTGCGTCTCCAGCTCTCATCTACAATCACTGTGTTACAGAGCGCACCACTGGCCCTTGTTGCTTTAGAGTGGCAGTGTTGTTTACAAGAGACCTACACTACAGCAAATGATTCCTTTCAGCTTTTAAAGTGCTGATTGTTTGTAGAGCAACATCATGTGACCATAAACTCATAAGTCACATATTGTGAATGACAAAGTTAAGGACTAATGTTGTTTAGTCCATGCTATATGGCCCAACTGTTATGTAAAACATGAGACCAACAATGTTGTTTCTCCTTTTCAAAGCCTTAAGCTACATTGACAAGTGTTAAAATATGACTATATTAGAAAATTGTTTTACACAGAAGGAGTCACAGCTAGATAGCCCTAGCCTGGTACCAAAATGTATGTAAAAAGGAAACTTTTCATGCGGGGGTGGCTTTGGCTCAGAAGGTAGAGCAGGTCATCTACTAATTGGAAGGTTGGTGGTTCAATGCCTGGCTGCTCCAGTCTGCATGCCAAAGTATCCTTTGGCAAGATACTGAACACCAAGTTGCTCCTGATGCATTCATTGGAGAATGAATGTTAGATAGAAAGCACTTAGACATAAAAAAAAAAAAGTGAATGAGACATGTTGTATAAAGTGCTCTGAGGGCTCAAGTAGAGTAGAAAATTGCTATATAAGAACCAGTCCATTTCACCATTCATAGCATCCCTCTAGCCTATACCATGCACCTACTACACAGAGCTTAAACAGCTTTTGGAGCCAGACTTAAGGAACTGCAGTTTTTGGCTTTGTTTTCTGCATTACTACAAACCTGAACACTTGACATTAACCTTGAGGAGAGGCTCTGTTATACTACGGCATGAGGGACAGGGGAAACTACAGTTTTTGGCACTTCTTTTTGGCTTTATTTTGCAGTTCTGAAGGTTGTCCCTCAGTGTGTTCTCATGAGCAGAATGCAGCCAGGGTCCTAACTACAACATGAAGATAATGCTGCTGGGCTGGGATACCTCACACACTATTTTACAAGGAGATGATGTCTGCATATCTGTTTTTATCCAGAGACTTTGTTTTTTGATTACTCCAGCACAATGTCTTTTTCTTGTAAATTTTGTCCTTAATAAAATGAGTGAAATGACACAACCCTGGGGCCTCTGGAACATTCATTTTTACAGTGCTGCAGCTGGCCCTCGAGCTTCAGCATGCATAAGCTCCACTTGTCAGCTCTTAAATCTCCACAAAGCTCTGGAGAGTTTACAACAAAATAAGAGATAACACTTTAAGAGCAGGTGTTGCAGGCTTCCGAGCCCCACTATCAACCACGCTCCCTGCTACGCTATCTTAATTGTACAAGACAGGCAGCCTCAAACTACAGAAGAATCAAAAGAGATCAACACGTTCAATTTAAACCACGAGACTATGCAGGCAAAGAGGAATCTCTAATTACTTATGCTAATACAGCAATGACAGAGAGGCAGAAAGGAAAGGAAAGAAGCGAGAAGGATGGAAGGATGACTTCAACTGGTGTATCGCTCAGGGTGTGCTCTAATTAAAAACAGAATTAATCTTTTGGACGTATGGGCTGAAGAAGAGGCAGACCCCACTCTCACACTGGGTCCCACAGTGAGGAGCAGAAGCCACTGAGAGGTAATTACTGTTATCTGCTGGCTGTTTTATTAACATGTGTCCTCAAAGAATGGAGGAGTTTAACTTGGCCCCTGCTTCGCCTGATGCCACTCTCGATAGACCAGCAGAGAAAACGATTACAAAATGGAAAAATGGGCCCCATTTCTTTTCTCTTGATCCTGAAAAGAAAATAGAGAGCAGTTCTTCTACTCCCACTCTCTAAAGTTCCCTCTGGGGAGTGATTTTTCCTCAGATACATGTGGAGAGTGAGGAGGAAGAACAGAGAAGAGTTGGAGCATGAGGACAGGAGGGAGAAGATAGGAGAGTGAAACAGACTTGGAGGAGAGAAGGAGGTGCAGAGTGGGGAGCAGAGATAGATCAAGCAAAAGATTTTGCCGCCTTAGCGGCAAGCAGAGCAAGAGCTGAAGCACACAGAAAGCACGTGTGCCAACAGCCGGTAATTACACGCCAATCATCTGCCCACAGGCCAGTGCAGGGATTAACTAAGCGGAAAAATGGCAGGAGAAATTCAATTAAAAAACAAATTAATAAGCAGACGGGATTTTTTGAGGGTTTGGAAACAGGGGCCAGCCAAGGGGCGGGCTCAGACCTGTACGTGCTGGTCAGTCATTGGGAGCATGCAGGTAGAAGGAATGTAATTGGTGGTTTCCAACCTGAGGAAACATAAAAGGAAATGCAAAGATCCAATTTTGTGATAGCGTCACTCATGCATGTTTTTTATAATCACGATAACCTCAGGTGGAGAGTTTTCTTTCCACCATCTGTTTGGAGTGTAGGGCAGCACAGAGGAAGCAGAGTGGTTTGAGGGAACAGAAACTATGACTACTAATTCTAAAATGATAAATGCATTCATTCTTAGTGTGTCTCAATCAAGCAGAATCCTTAAAGGTACAGTGCATAAAATCTCACCACTAGATGTCAGTAGATTGCAGATTGCAGTCAACTTAATTCTGTTTTCCTACCCCTCCCAATTCAAGTGCATAATCCTAGCTACGGTGGCTGTTGTAGGACAAACAACTCTGGCCGCCATTTTTCTGTAGTGAGTGTAGGCTGTCAGTCCTTTGTTTACCACAGCCGGTTGTCCACATCTGTTTACTCTGGAGGAGGTTGTAAAACTTTGTGAAAGGAGGATATGGTCAGTACTGGCCACATACATAAAATGTGATTAGGCAGAACGGCAATGTCCACCTCAGCCACTGTATTCAAGATGGCAGGGCAACATGGCCGCTTCCACAAACTGGCACCTGCTCCTATGCACTTTTAATGGATTAATTCTAAGTTTATGATAATGCATCAGTGTGTTGAAAGACATAATTAGACACTAATTGATAACACTAATGCCATGAGAAGCAGGAAAATGAGCAGTCTTAAATCTGCAGGGTCATGTTTGAGATGTGTTACATGCACAGCATTGTACCCTCATCTTTTAAATTGACATTTATGCTTTTGACCTCAAAAATGACAGTTTATCTGATGAGATCTTTTGTGCAGGGTCTGTTATTTTGATTTTGGCACACAGTATTATGGAAATGGAAATTGGCTGGCATTTACAGCAACATCCGTGAGGTGTGGAGAGGAATCAATACCATCTCTGGCTACAACAAAAAGAAAAAACAGCCACTTATCGGTGATGTGGAAAGAGCTGATGAACTCAACCAGTTCTTCAACAGATTCGACTCTGCGGTCACACCCACTTCCACTGCTGCTCCTCCATCGTCTTCTCCTAATTCTCCTCAACATATGCGCATCTTCACTGCAACTCCATCTTCTCCTCCACAAGTGTGCTTCTCCACCACAGCTCCCCCTTCTCCTTGCATCTCCAATGTGGCAGCTACTTCCCCTCTCACACCTGTGCCTCCATCCTTGTCTGTCACAGAGACAGGGGTGAGATTGGAGCTAGGAAGACTATGCTCTGGGAAGGCTGCTGGCCCAGATGGTGTTTGTCCAAGGCTACTAAAGGACTGTGCTGCCCAACTGTGTCAACCTCTCCACAGGATCTTCAACCTGAGTCTACAGCTGGGGCGGGTGCCGGCACTGTGGAAAACATCCTGTATTGTGCCGGTACCAAAAATA
>VUQS01023940.1:11876-23336 GCA_015108495.1 Heterochromis multidens | reverse complement strand
CCAAACTTCTTCCATTTACTGATGATGGAGGCCACTGTACCCTTCCCCAGATCTGTGCCTCACTACAATCCTGTCTTGGAGGTCTACAGACAATTCCTTGGACTTCATGGTTTGGTTTGTGCTCTGACATGCACTGTCAACCATGGGACCTTATATAGACAGGTGTGTACCTTTCCAAATCATGTCCAATCAACTGAATTTACCACAGGTGGACTCCAATCAAGTTGTAGAAACATCTGACAGATGATCAGTGGAAACAGGATGCACCCGAGCTCAAATTTTGAGTGTCATGGCAAAGGCTGTGAATACTTATGTACATGTTATATTGTTTTTTATTTTTAATAAATTAGCAAGAATTTCAAGCAAACCTTTTTCACGTTGTCATTATGGGGTATTGTGTGTAGAATTTTGAGGTGAAAAATGAATTTAATCCATTTTGGAGTAAGGCTATAACATGACAAAATGTGGAACAAGTGAAGTGCTGTGAATACTTTCCGGGTGCACTTTACATCAAAGTATGCGAGTTAAAAATTAGTATGTGCCTGATAGCTACATAGCTTGGTGTACCCAGGGGAGCCACAATTACTTTAATAACCATATTTAATTATTATCTTCATGTGACATAAAGAGTTAAAATGTTGTAAGAGAAATTGGTCATTTAAAAAAAAAAAAAAAAAGCCAACCCTGCTTGGGCCTTTCTTTGTAGAGTTTGCATGTTCTCCTTCCACTTGCATGGGTTCTCTTCAGGTACTCTGGCTCAGGCTTACTGGTGGTTCTAAATTGGCCATGGGTGTACCCCATCTCCTGCCCTGTGACAGCTGTGATATCAGTTAAAGAAAAATAGATGTATAGGTTAATGACAATAAAAGCAGAAAAAACATCCCTTCAGATTCATGTATTCCAATTTCACTTCTCTTAAATATCAGGGCCAGATAAATGTCATTAGTGTTCACCTTTCACTACCGAGATGGACTGTGGGATGCACAATATCAGTCACTCCTCTGTGACTCACTCACAATCTGCTCGCTGAGCCTTATGAAGTGAGCAGTGAGGGTTGTAACTGGACAAGTTATCAGGCTTATCAAGTGAGAAATTAGTCTGTGTGCTTTGTAGAGCTGTGACAGTTAGTTCTCAAACAGCTTGCAATCAAAAAGCTATCGATTATTTAATAATTTTCAAGAAAAATTGCCAGACACACTGGTTTCAGCTACTCAAACTTGTTTGTTTTGTTACGTATGACAGCCAATATTAATGTTTTGAAATCCAGTTTCTTTGCTTAATATTGTGATGAAACAATCACCTAATTAATAAAAAAAATAAATAAATAAAAATTATATATTTTTTTTAGCTGGTAACTGGGAGAAAGGTACATTCAAAAGTTGTCCTAAGAAATTTGTCAGCCAGATGTGAGTCTGTGAGGATAAAATATCATGTTTCGTGTTTCATATTGAAGCCTCAGATCAATTAAAGCTATATTAATTAAATAACATAAAAACAGAAAAGTAGAATTAATTAGAAGTTATTCATATTGAGATTATGAACATGTAGTTATAAAGCTCTTTGAAGAAATCAAAAGCACGGTGACCATTTCCACGGGTGAAAGCTGTGTTTTAAAGCAGTTCATCACAACACGTTTTTTTCTGATTCAGCTGCAAGGAAGTGAAACCTGAAGTGTGTGACAGTCACACACCCACATATGCATAAGCAAAAACGTCATATCCGCAGGAGAGCTTGATCATATTTGCTTCTTTTCAAACCACTGAAAAACTCATCTTTCTTAACTTTCTCTCTTTTTTACCATCTTCTCTCCAGGATAAGCGTCACGGGAGTTGAAGAAAAATCCCTGCTATGATGCAATTGATTGCACTTGCACACATGTGCCAACCACTTCCCTTTTTCCTGTGAAACGCTAAATGGCAGAAGACTTTTGGAAACGTCAGAATGGACTACTTAGGAAAACCCTGAATTCTGTCAGATCTGGACCAAAAGTAATTTAATGATCATTGCTTTTGCTTTGGGAACTGTGTGTTGTCAGTCATGTCAGATATGCCTGGATATGTGGATGAGCGAGCCTCATGTGGTTCACCATCAGTTTACAAGTATGTTTTTCCACTGTGTTTCTGCAGAGAAACACATGACCTGAGCTTAATTTTTGCAGCATCCGGACGTCTTACTTTGCCTGCTGTATGTAGCAATGGTGACCGATGGAATGTACTATCATGCTGGGGAATGTCGACTTACTAAAAAATGATTTTTGTGTTAAATTTTTTGGCAATATGGAGGAACTGAGGATATTTGCACACTGTAGCCTTTACACTGATGAGTTAAAGACCAAAGGAATTTCCTCTGTTCAAAGTCTGACCCCAATGGGATAAGAACTAAAAGCGTTTAACTGTAAAAGACTGTATGACTGGAAAGTTAAAAATTCCCAATCACTAAAAAGTTAAATCTAAAGTGTGTTCTCCCCATAATGCACTGCCCTAAGAAGAAGAAACGTCCAACATGCGACTCAGATTTCTCAGCTATCGTGGTTCCCTCTATGCGTGGGTCTGGGTATCTTGACTACACTGTCGAGAACCATGCTTCAAGAGCCCTGAAGGTCATGGATGAGTTCAGACAGGAGGAAATGCTGTGTGACCTGGTGCTGCATGTCACATACAAGGAGAGGATAGTGGATTTCAAGGTAATGGGCCATATTTGAAATTTTAGAATCATAATGCAGCTTGTACCATTTTGTATAACAATTGTAATGTAAAGTTCAACAGGTTAAAAACAGAGAAGTTGCAGTAAAAACACCAAAAAAGTTAAGTGCTACTGAAAAATACCAGTTCAAATGACAAGTTTTCCACCTTTTTTCCATTTATATTTTAGAAACTTGCAAAGTACAGGGGCCTGAAGCTGTCAAAATATAACAAAAGGCTCTCAGACAAGTTGAATATATAAAAAAATAAATCAAAATGATTTATATTAATGATCTTATTAATATAAACCCATTTCCAAAAAGGTGGAATGCTGTGTAAAGTGTAAATAAAAAACTGAATGCAATGATTTGCAAATCTCATAAACCCATATTTTACTCACAATAGAACATAGAAAACATATCAAATGTTTAAACTGAGAAAATGTACCATTTTAAGAAAATATGAACTAATTTTGAATTTGATGGCAGCAATATGTCTCAAAAAAGTTGAGACAGCACTATGTTTACCATGGTGTAGCATCCACTCTTCTTTTACAACAGTCTGTAAATGTCTGGGAACTGAGGAGACCAGCTGCTGGACTTTTAGGAGAGGAATGTTGTCCCATTCTTGTCTGATATAGGATTTAAGCTGCTCAACAGTCCTGGGTCATCTTTGTTGTATTTTTCATTTCATCATGCTCCAAATGTTGCTCTAAAACCTATATATACCTTTCAGCATTGATGGTGCCTTTTCAGATGTGTGAGCTGTCAATTCCATAGGCACCATACCATCAGAGATGCAGGCTTGTGAACTGAACGCTGATAGCAAGCTGGATGGTCCCTCTCCTCTTTAATCTGGATGAAACGGCATCAATGTTTTCAAAAACCTATTCAAATTTCGATTCTTCTGACCACAAAACATTTTTCCACTTTTCCTCAGTCCATTTTAAATGACCTTCTGGATCATGTTTACACGTGTCGTCTTCTCTGTGTGACAGCGCATTAACCTGCATTTGTGGATGGCACAGTGAACCGTGTTCACAGACAGTGATTTCTGGAAATGTTCCTGAGCCCATGTAGTGATTTCAGTGACAGAATCATGCCTGTTTTTAATGCAGTGCCGCCTGAGGGCCCAAAGATCAGGGGCATCTAATTTTGATTTTTAGCCTTGTCCCTTGCAAACAGAGATTTTTCCAGATTCTAACAATCTTTTGATGACATTATGTACTGTAGATGATGAGATATTCAAAGTCTTCACAATCTTACATTGAGAAACATTATTCTGAAATTGTGCCACAATTTGTAGACTCAGGTTTGAAGATTGGTGAACCTCTGCCTATATTTACTTCTGAGAAACTCTGCCTCTCTAAGGTGCAATCATGTTACTGACCTGTTGCCAATTTAACTAATTTGTTGCAAAATGTTCTTCCAGCTGTTTCTTTTTAGTACCACTTACTTTACCAGCCTTTTGTTGCCCCCATTCCAACTTTTTTAACACATTCAAAATGAGCTACTATTTTTCATACTATGGTACATTTTCTCAGTAATTTCTTGATGTTTGATTTATATAACTAATTTCGTTATTAGAGTTGTAGACTATGATCAGATACCTTCTAATGCTGTAATGCTGCTAGAGGAAAACAGAAGTTAAACAGGAGTTAGGATCCAAAGCAGAGGAATGCTTGTCATTCAGTTGTTGACCACGTTTCCAGTGTTTCATTATCAAACACACTTTTTTTTTTCAGGTTCACAAAGTGGTACTGGCCTCCTGTAGCCCCTACTTTAGAGCCATGTTTACCAGCAGCTTCAAAGAGTGTCATGCTTCAGAGGTCACCCTACGTGATGTCTGCCCTGAGGTGGTTGGAAGACTTATTGACTTTGCCTACACCTCTCACATCACAGTGGGAGAAAAGTGTGTATTGCATGTTCTTTTGGCTGCTATGAGGTAAACATACTTAAACACTAGACCACTGTGTTGAGTCATATTTTTAGGTGTAGACTGTTTCAATGTTCCTCTGCTTCTGTTACATTCTACAAGGTATCAGATGGAGGATGTGGCAAAGGCATGTTGCGATTACCTCATTAAACACCTAGAGCCAGCTAATGTCATCGGCATCTCCCGCTTCGCAGAGGAGATCGGTTGCACAGAACTGCATCAACAGAGCCGAGAGTACATCAATACACACTTCAGTGAGGTAAGATGCATGAGCACACGCGACAGCATGAAAATGCAATTATTATTATGAGAAAAGGTATCCTGTCAAGTTATTCTCATGTGGCCAAACGAAGCTGAGCACTAAAAATGCTAAAGTGCAGTACTCATGGTTGTCCCAGGCTGTTCTTGTACACTACTGCACCCATGTGGTGGTTTATTTGCTATCAGTGGAAATGAACCTTGAGGATTAGAACCTGATTGTTGCCACCATGGTTGGGGGCAGAACCTTTGCTATTAAAAATTGGAGCTCTTAACAGGTAGGCATACAGTTACCACAGTTCTGGGCACTGATGATTTACCCTCTCCATGCTTAGGAGAGCAGATCTCTGTGGAGATTATCTAGATTATCTACCAAGACTTTGCTGGCCACTGAGAGGCCACGGGGGACCATCACCTGATCCAGCAATATCACCCAAATGCGTGTCTGGGAATGGATAAGAACAGAGGGGAGTGGGTATTTGCACTAAGGCAAATAGATCCACTTCTGTGTTTATGAGCAGACCCCATATCTGAACTGCCACCACTGGGTGCAGCGGCCATATTTGGGTGCATTAAAATGCCCCGTTAATGCCCCTCTCTCCCAAAGAGCCGTTTTCTCTCAGATAGCCATCTGGATGACACCTTGTCAAAAGGCACCCTTCCTATCTGGGAACACTTAGCAAGCTAGGGTGGAGGGTGGGTGAGCATGAGAACAAGTTCAATCTGGCAGTAACCTGTTTTGAAAACTAACTAGCTCAACCAACTCAAGGGAGAACCACAAGAACTGAGGGATAACCATGATGACCAGTGCATATATGTGGTGTTCCAATCACTCCCATGGCCACAGGTGTATAAAATCAAGCACCTAGGCATACAGACTGCTTCTGCAAACATTTGTGAAAGAATGGGTCGCTCTCAGGAGCTCAGTGAATTCCAGCATGGTACCGTGATAGGATGCCACCTGTGCAACAAGTCCAGTCGCTAAGTGGAAGTGCAATTGTTTTTCAGGAGTTGGACTCGGCCCCTTAGTTCCAGTGAAAGGAACTCTTAATGCTTCAGTATACCAAGACATTTTGGACAATTTCATGCTCCCAACTTTGTGGGAACAGTTTGGGGATGGCCCCTTCCTGTTCCAACATGACTGCGCACCAGTGTTCAAAGCAAGGTCCATATAAACATGGATGAGCGAGTTTGGTGTGGAAGAACTGGCCTGCACAGAGTCCTGACCTCAACCCAACAGAACACCTTTGGGATGAATTAGAGTGGAGACTGCGAGCCAGGCCTTCTCATCCAACATCAGTGTCTGACCTCAGAAATGTGCTTCTGGAAGAATGGTCAAATATTCCCATAAACACTCCTAAACCTTGTGGAAAGCCTTCCCAGAAGAGTAGAAGCTGTTATAGCTGCAAAGGGTGGGCCGACATCATATAAAACCCTATGGATTAAGAATGGGATGTTACCTAAAACCCAACTCCACATATCTGTCTGAGTCAAGAACAAATTAGGTCACCCAGTCAGTACTAGGCCTTTATATGCTCATTTTGTCAATACTTCTTCTGACTTCTTCTGTTGTCTTTTGTTTTGTTGAAATGATGGAATTTACCTTTTTAGTTTCTCCCTCTGCTGCATACCTGTTGACTCACATGAATGGAAATAATTCTTAAACTTGAAAAGTAAAGTAAATAAAATCTAAAAAAGATCTTCCCCTGCCTCTCTGTTGAAGGTGACCAAAGAAGAGGAATTCTTCAGCCTTACTCACTGCCAGCTGCTGGAGCTTATCAGTCAGGACAGTCTCAAGGTGCTCTGTGAATCTGAGGTGTGTGGCACTAAAATAACAAGCTAAAATATGATTGCGAGCCATATAATAGACATTTCAATAACAGAATGTTTGATTTCTTTATGATTTTACATTCTGTTGTGTTTGTATATATTTTTTTTTCCTATTGTTGCACTGTTTTGGTAAAAGGCAAGTACAATATACTGGTCTGTGAAGTTGAATAGATTTTTTTATTTTTTATTATTATTGTCAAAAATATACCTAAATAAATCTCCCATTAGATGTAAATAACAAAGTATGTGTTGATATGTTCTAATAAAATCCTTATCAGGTGTATAAGGCATGTACAGACTGGGTACGCTGGGATATGGAGGGCAGAGCCCCCTATTTACATGCCCTCTTGAATGCAGTTCATATCTATGCACTGCCTCCTAAGTTCTTGAAGAACCAGCTGTTGTCCTGTCCCATCCTCAGCAAGGTAAAACATAACCACACTCATAAAAAGTTAATATTCTATATTTTTATTTTGTGATAAAAGTGTAAAAAATGAAATTACCTATTCTTTATGCATTTTTATTTTGTGTCCTATCCTAATTTTAGGCTAATTCCTGTAAGGACTTCCTGTCTAAAATCTTCCAGGATATGACACTGAGGAAGCTTCCTCCTGCTCCTAATCGTGGAACTCAACTCATCTATGTGGCCGGCGGGTAGTTATCTCACACTGTATATGCTCAGCAAACATGTATGACTGGCTACAGCAAATATTTTGAGATTTTGATTGTCACATGTTAATTATTATTATCAGACAATACTTTATCATGGTAATGAGCTCAGACTGTTTTATCATGAATTCAGAAAGTGACTCAGTCTGCCACCTGGTGGCTAATTAGCAGGTTACACAGTCTGGCTTCCTTGCAGAGGAGCCTTGCTTTCTGGGCTCCTGTTCATCATAGAAAACTCTGTTATTATAAGAAAAATGATCCCCACACTGACATGTCTGTTTAAACTTTTTACTTTGTCGACTGAGCTGTTTTGACTTATTTAATGGTCATGTTGTTCTGTTTTATAGACCTGTTTTATGGGATGATGCTATTGTGGAAACACAGACACAATCATAGCAATCAGTGCGTATTGACATAAGGAAGAGCTGATAATGACTAGTGTTTATTTTCACATTTCCTACTGATTGAGAATAAATTTCAAGACCAACTTTGCATGCATACATGAATCACCATATTATGCCTTTTTTGATTTTTGTGCCTCTATATGACAGGATCCTTTGTATCCTTTTTAAAGAATGTATCTAAAATAAAGAAAAGGATTCAAAGTTATGTGCTCCCATGAAAAACTGGTTATTTACGCTGGACATTCATGTTATTAACTAGCCAGTCACTACTTTCTTTTGTCTTCACAGATACCGGCAGCATTCTCTGGCCTCCATGGAGGCTTACGATCCAAGGAGGAATGTGTGGATAAAATTGGCTGACATGGGGACACCATGCAGTGGTCTGGGAGCCTGCGCACTGTTTGGACTGCTCTACACTGTATGTTGCATCAGTTATCATGCCATCAATGAAATTAGTTTTAATCTCTGAACAACATTCAGAGACCAGATTCAATGCAGTAAACTTGAATAGAGCCTGGTCTGAGTATTTCAGAAACTGCTGATCTATTGGGATTTCCCACTAACCATCTCTAGGGTTTATAGAAAATGATCTGAAAAAGAGAAAATATCCAGTGAGTGGCAGTATTTGGGCAAAAATGCCTTGTTGATGCCAGAGGTTGGAGGAGAATGGCCAGACTGCGTCAACAACATGGAAGCATGGATCCATCCTGCCTCAACGGTTCAGGCTGGTGGTGGTGGCTATGCTATGGTGTGGGGGATATTTTCTTGGCACACTTTGGCCCCTTAGTACCAACTGAGCACCACTTAAACGCCACAGCCTTCCTTGAGTATTGTTGCTGAAAATGTCAATCCCTTTATGGCCACATAAAGGGATTGACATGGTCTTCTGATGGCTGTTTGCAGTAGTACAACGCATCATCTCAGAATGATTTCTTGTTCACTGTACTCAAATGGCCTCCACAGTCACCAGATCTCAATCCAATAGAGCTCCTTTAGGATGTGGTGGAATGGGAGGTTCAAATCATGGATGTGCTGCAACAGTTTGATGCTATCATGTCGATATGAAACAAAATCTCAGGAATGTTTCCAGCACCTGTTAAATCTGTGCCATGAAAAATTAAGGCAGTTCTGAAGACAAGAGCATCCAAACCGGTACTACCACGGTATACCTAATGAAGTGGCCAGTGAGTGCTATTTCTGTTATTTTCTCACTTTTCTGTCTGAGCTCAACATAAACTGTTTTTAAACTCAGGTTGGAGGCAGAAACCTGTCACTTCAAACCAACACAGAGTCCAATGCCCTGAGTTGCTACAACCCTATGACCAACCAGTGGAGCCAACGAGCCTCCCTCAACATCCCCAGGAACAGGGTCGGGGTGGGTGTGGTGGATGGCTGCATCTATGCTGTTGGAGGCTCCCAGGGCTCAATACACCACAACACAGTGGAAAAGTGAGACATTTCTGCGTCGTTATTTGAGGATTTATGTATTTAACTCAACACTCGAGAAGTAATTTGACTTCATTAAAGTTGTGTGTTTAATAGGATGAATGTGGAAGCGCAGATTTTCTTTTTATAATGCAGATTCTTAGAAGTGCAGTTACCTCGGCACATGTATGGGGAATGACATGAGAGAGATTAAATGAATGGCTGCTATTCAACCTAAAGAGCAATCAAGAATTTGCTGGTATTCCTCTTAGCCTAATTCGACATCATAGCATCAAAAACATGAGGTCTTTAAAAACATGTTGAGACAAACTTCTTAGGAATGTAGATCTGGTTGGGAATACTTTACATCTCGTTACTGTGAGAAGGAGATTTATTGCTTTAATGTAGGTTAAATTACTAACAGAAAGTCTTGAGAATGGCACTTTCTATTGATATTATTAGCTTTCTTTTTGATATCTAAAGAACTCTGCTTCAAATGTGACCTCAAACATATTTTTTTCTTTTTAGATTGAAATGTAAAAATGTCTAAAAGATGCTAGTCACCAGAGAATTATTAGAACTCATCAGACACCAGTTGGAAAGCTTCTCCTGAGAAGCTGCTAAATATAATGAAAGCTGATAAAAGTATTGAAATGAAAATTGAATGTGAAACACATCAAAGGAGATGAGAGCATTTATAGTAATAAATGTTGGCAGAAACTGCTCTTCTCCTGAGGATGCTTCCCAAATGAATCCAAGTAACATGCAGGAGACTCAGCAGGGAGTCGTACCTCCTTGCTCTAATTTGCCACTGTTAATGTGCCTCGCTGTAGATGCAGAAATTTCAGCGATCATAGTGCAGGGTCACCGTCAGCTTGATGACATGACACAAGAAATGATTTGAATTTTGTGCCGCTTTTTCAAAGGCACATTGCCAACATTAAAGGACAGGTGATGCAATATAAGCCACACACCTATTAGCAGTTTTCAGCTGGAATACGCCCAGTGCCAGCAACTGTGCCAACATGCTTTTAATCATTAACTAGTCAGAGTACACGATGTCCCGTCTGCTCATGTTGATTCTTTCTTGTTGTCATACCTTCCATTATTTGCCATGCAAAGATTCCTGGGGGTTGTTATTCAAGAAATATATATATTATTTCTGTTGAGAGTTAGATGTGAAAATTTATATAGCTCTTGCATCTGGTTGGTAAATTACTTTAGAGGTGCTGGTAGGCAAGGTTTTTTTTTTTTCTATCTTTGGATTGAGCAGCTGTTTCCTCCTGCCGCCACTTTTTATGCCAAGCTGTTTTAATATTAATTCAACCGGTTTTCTCCAAGGACACAATGGGACTTTCTTGTCTCTCTGTGCTCTCTCTGGTGTTGGAACATCTTTGACTTCAAATACAGCTTCTTCATAGTTGCCAAACATGGTTGCCAGCTTAACCTAATCCACTTAAAGTTGACTGCTCGTGTAGACTGAGAGGGTTGCCACACACAGCCGCTTCGCACTGAATCAGTTTAAAGTTTGCGGCACCGATACATTAATTTAATTATGTCAATTGACTAATATGTAATATCATTAGGACTTGTCAACAGATTATCATTACACTAAGTGCTCTGCATGCACTGCACAAATGCTGTTTGGTTTGCAGGTGGGATCCGGAGTCTAATCGCTGGTCCTTTGTTTGTCCAATGTCGGTGGCTCGCCTGGGAGCCGGGGTGGTGGTGTGCGGGGGGACCCTGTATGTAGTGGGGGGCTATGATGGACAGAACCGCTGGAACACAGCTGAGAAATATCAGCCTGACACTAACACCTGGCAACAGCTGGCTCCCATGAACACTATACGCAGCGGACTGGGTGAGTTTGTGGGCATTTCCGCCTCTTATGAGAAACAGGTTGAGGTTTAGACACATTTAGTGTGTGTATGCCTTTTTTCATGCTTGTCTATAGTACTCTCACTTAATATCTTATACTCTTTCTGACCTTTGCCCAATATAAAGCTGCAGGCAGCTTAGCATAAAATGGGAAACAGAAGAATACCACTAACTTTGTGCTCCCAACATAATAAAATCTGACCTATCAGCACCTCAAAAGGTCACTAATTAACATGTTGTTTTTTTCCACTGCTCTTGCCTAACAAACAGGTCCCCCCCGTAAAACTGCAACCTGTCTTTTTTTTTTTTTTTTTTTTTTTTTTTTTTTTACACCCTTTTTTTTTTTTTTTTTTTATTTTATTTTTTTTATTTTTTACTAA
>VUQS01023940.1:0-11856 GCA_015108495.1 Heterochromis multidens | reverse complement strand
CCTCCAAATATTTCTTCTTTTTTTTTTTTTTTTTTTTTTTTTTTTTTTTTTTTTAAACACCTCTGACTTTGTACAGATTAAACTAATTCATATTCAGGCTAAGATGACCATAATCACGAGAGTGGTTTCAGTCTTCTCATCTGACCTTCACCAAGATATGTGGTATGTTTATGTTGCAAATTTCTTTCTTTTGTTGTTTTTTTTTCTTGCAGGATTGGTGTGTGTGAACTTTTACCTGTACGCTATTGGAGGCTATGATGGGCGGAGCCAGCTGTCCTCTGTGGAGCGCTACAATATAGCCAGGAATACCTGGGAGCCCAGGGCCTCGATGCAGTACTGTCGCAGTGCACATGGAGTCACTGTCCACCAGGGACGCATCTTTGTCTTCGGTTAGTCATGTTTATATTGATTGCTACTAAGTGTGAAAGCACATGAACGGTTTCATATATTTAAGCGCATTATACAAATTCATGAGTCTGCACAAATGCTGAGTGAAACATGTTGTTCTTATCAGTGTCATTAATGTTTCTGTGATAATATGTCTGTAATAAAAAAGCCTCTTAAGATTTCTACTGAATGTCGTAACACAGACTTCTAAATACGGACTACTTAAGTAATTAAATTCCTCTGATTGACCAGTAGGCAGATCAGTAGGTGTTGCTCTGTTATTACAGTGTGAGCTGCACTCTGGTTTATTCCTAATCTGGCTCACTGACTCAGTGTTATTTAATAAAATAGAGTTAAGTGTGGTTCAGACGCTAATAGTAAACAGATATGCTGCTGGAGAATTAAATGTCACATTGGGAAGAGCTAACCAACCACATCAGCAGGTGAAATCAACAGCAAATAAAGTAAAATTTGCCTTTAAAAAAAAATCTGTTTCTCATTTCCCAACTGGATTAGTAAAGCACCTAAAGACAGAATAATTGATTATAATTATTCATTGATACAACTGTTGAACTGTTCCCTAATTTATTAGCAGCTTCGTTAATCATACTCTGTGTGTGTCTCATTTAGGAGGTTTTAACCAGCACGGCTTTCTGTCCAGCGTTGAATGCTACTGTCCCGAAAGAAATGAATGGACATGTATCACCGACATGCCCATTGGACGCAGCGGCATGGGCGTTGCTGTTACCATGGAGCCCTGTCCCGGCAGCCTGCCAGAGGAAGATGAAGAAGAGGGAGCCGTGATGGGATGAGGAAGGAATCTGTTGAAGTTTCAATTGCTGAATACACTCCTAAGTGGTGCTGCTTTTCAATAGAGGGTTAAGTGCATTAAATAAGAACTTTCCCAAATATAAACTGATATACCTTCCCCGTATGGATCTCAGTTGTATTGTGGAATACTGCAGGTATTGACTATATGGGAATGTTGAAGAGGAAGAAATGTATTTCTACATCTGCTGGGGGATCAAGTGATACAGTCAGTATATGACAGTGACCTTGCAATGAACAAGGTGCTAGTGAATTCATTACTATTTAATTAAATATTGTTGTTCTTAAGCTTCTTTTTATCTCTTTAATGTTTTGTTTAATTTGAACATTTAGTAAGTGAGCTTATTTCTAGTTCCTCTCTACATGTCTGTTTCTCTGTCCAAATGAGCAATTTTTCTATTTGTCTTCTTCATTTTGTGCCAATGTAGTTTCACCCAAAGCTGCCTTTTTATAATTTTTTTGTGCAATTACTACATTCTGTGTTTCTGAAAATACATTAATCAAATGTGTAAATGACAAATATTTATAATTTGCATTTTCTCATTTGCCAATTTGTTTCACTTCTTGTGTTCTCATTGGGGGACCTCCGCAATCGTGCAGCTGCAGTGTGCAACAGCAGATGCACTACCACTAGATGGTGAAATAAGTCCAACTGTACACTGCAACAAAAATGTTTTCTTTGGCTGGTCATGTAAACGAACTCCTGTGACACTGACTGCTTAAATATGACAAAAGCTTTTTGGCTCTAAATCAACATACAGCCACCTGCCCAAGACTATAGTATGTGAGCATTACAAGCAGTATTATCCTGGTTGGATAAAGAATATGTGTCCATGTTTTATGGCTCACAATAATTAGAGCTAACCTGCAGAACCCTCACAAAGCCTTTATTCCAGCGTTTCATGAGAAAGACAAGGCAGTGGAGTCACTACAGCATTAGTCATCAACTACAGACGTCACTTTCGTGTTTACCTATCTCTCACTCTCTCTGCACTACTGTTCTCCATCTCTTCCATGGCTCACCTGCAATTATCCCAGCAGGTTACCAAAAAAAAGACTATCTTGGACAGAGCTGTTATTCAAAAACAATAATGTTTTCTCATGAGATTTGTGAGAAACTAACAAAGGGGAGAAAAAAATGTTCATGCGTGTTCTGTTGATTTCCTAAAATAATAGATAGGCAGGTGATTATTGTTCTCATGTTTGTCTCTCTTTGAATGGACTTCAGATGTCAAACTCGCGCACCTTCATTATTGACAGAGCAACCTGTTGGGCAATGAACAGAGATGGAGTAGGGGCGGAGGAGGAGTGTTGTGTGTTTGGGCCTCAGAGTGCGAGTGGAGACATATGAGGGAGAAGAAGGGCTCTTACTCACTACTTAAAGCCCTGCACCAGACCAAGTGAGTCACATGGCGAACGCATGACGTAGGCGTCTCATACACATTGGATACACACGTGTGTATGTGTGTCCACACACAAGCACAATTTTTGCTTTATCTGTCTCACACTCATATGTGTGTGTGTGCACGCTAATGCAAAACAAAGCTGGCTGTCTCTCATTCACAGGCTGTGGAAACAGATTTGCCTCAATGTGTTCATTGTCTCATGAGGGGAGGGGGAATAAAGAAAGAGATGTAGCAGTGTACAGCAGGGAGATTTGTCTCCCATAGAGATTCAGTGGAGGAAAATTAGTACACATACAGATACAAGTCCATCTTTTGCGTGCTTGCTGCACTAATGCCAAACAGTTGCATAACCCCAAGAGGAACTGCTAGGGGAGAGAATCTTGGTCTGATAAAACATGGGAGATGTGCACACCGAAAAAGGCAGCTCCCAGTGATAAGAACTGTAAAAACAATTTTGCTCAATTATTATTTGGTCCATCCCCACCAATACCACCCATACCCAAAAAGGGTTGGTGAGTGGTGCCTTTATTATGCCAACACAGTCAACTTTGGCTACACAAACACACAGGGGAAAACAAAAAATGGGCTTGGAACCTGAGTTAAAGGAATTAAGCATGTGTTGAGAACACATATACAAATTTGTGAAGAAGAGCTGATCTGATCATCAGTCACTGCATAACATAGAAGGAAACTACGCAGCATGCTGAAGGTCCATGTTAGATTAAAAAAACTACAGGAGCTTAGAAATGCTTCAAGTAATGTAACACGGAGCTGTTCAACCCTTTTTTTTTTTTTTAAAGTCTGCTCAGGGTGAAGGAAGCCTGAAGGGGCCGAAGCAGCTTGTTCCATCACGGAGTATTACAATAAGGCTTATCCTGTTGGATATGGCTTATTCGGCCTTATTCAGATCTGCACGCAGGCAGGAGGTAGAATCAAGGCTCTATAGGATCTGAAGAGGTGGGGGGCTTTAACGTCAGTGGGCCTGCTGCTAGATGTGTGTAGGTGTGACCTTGGGAAGTGATGACCTAATCAACATCCCTGCCTGCAAAGCTAATCTGTTACATTCTGAAGGATGCTCCTACAATGGAGCCATCCATGAAGGTGACATTGGTGAGCGGGCTGGTTGCATGGAAGCACACCTTTTAATGAGGCACACGCAAACACATTCAAATGAGGATTACAAGTGCATGTGAGTGCTGTCCCTATGGATGCAAATATTGTACACATATTAGTTATGTGAGAAAGATTCATGTACACATTCATAATGAAAGTTATGATGTTAAAACCATTTGGTTTACATCAGCTGATGGCCCAGATGCCTGCAGCAGGTGTTTCAGCATGATGGTGGTTAAAAGGTCACACTGCTTTCTCTAATCTGACCCCAAATGTTGCAGATTTTCAGCTCTGAAACATGAAATCATGAAGTTCAGCACATTTTTGCCTTTATGTCTTCATGGGAGGACTTTCCTATAAATGTGTTGTAGTTTTCCTTATTTTTTGGGAAGCACCCAGCTCCAGCAGGTGTTTTTTTTTTGTGTGTGGTGTTTTTGTTTTTTTCAACTTGAGCTGCTGCTGCCCTGGATTAACTGTTGTTAAGTATAAGTTTAACAATGAGACCACCGGTCATCATCTGGTGTCTGCATGAACACCCTTCTCTGTGAAGCACATACCCTTAAGCAAGGCACGTCCTGCTGATGGAAGGGGGCTGATCAGTGAAGAACAACAACAGACTGACTGGCAAAGCTGTTCGGACCGCTTGTGAACAAAATGAGTGGGAAGCTGAGCATATATGCATATGTGCTGAGCCAATAACACATTGCTTTTTGAGCAGTTGCACACTCTTGTTTAAGACCACAGAGCAAACAGTTCTTTGAGTAGCACCAGCTGAGATTATTCTTCTATATTTGTCACTCAGACATTTACTTGCCATGCTGTGTGTTATTTTGCATTGTTTGTGCGTTGGGTTAATATGGGACGTGTGTGGCACCAGTGCGTGTGCGTGCGCATCATCCAACAACTATTATAGCTTCACCACCCGGATATTGAGCATCACCTGATGAAGATTAAAGAATCGTCTGCATTCATGACATCTGCAGGAGGTAAAGTAGCACATGGAGTGTACCAAGAACAAACCCTAAAAGTGGAAAAACACCTCCATCATGTATGAGTATTTCCTGACAATCACATAAATTAATTTTTAAATTATATTTTAACAGGATTCCTTAAGTGGTTTGCCAGTGTAAGTTGAGTCCATATGCTTTTCAAAAATCATCTAGGATAACTTTAAAAACCTTATCATAGAGTGGCATGTAGTTTTTTTCTGGATATATTTGCATAGTGTTCAGTAGAGTGTTATTATAATTATATGCAGGGGGACTGCTGCTGTTGTTTTTCGTTAGTGATGGGAGCCTGCCTGTTGTGAGCATGTAGTGCGGCCGACTGGTCTGTGTGTTCCCTTCAACTGTGTTTCTCTCAGACTCGGAGGAAAGCATGAGTGGACGGTTTCAAGCTCCCCTCTCGCTGAATTGATTCTACTATGGGTCCTCTAGAAACTCAGCGCCGAAACACAGGGGAGGTTGACTCTGAGCGAGTCTTTACTTTTACCTTTTCTGACACTTTAAACCGACCACTTTGAAAGATTTAGACTTCTTAATCTAGGGATATCCATTTTTAATCCCGTCAAAACGTAAGCACCTGCTCGCGACATCTGCTATCCTAAAAACGCACGTTTCCAGCTCCCCTCTGTACCCAAAGATGGTATATTCCACAATTTATTCCAGGGAAAGACTGACAGTTTTTTGGGTCATGAAGCAGCTGTTCAAGTCAGTGGCTCATCCTCCCTCCGCAAGAATAAGGAATTAGTACATTTCAAATTAGATAACGACAAACGTTGGTGCAAGAAGAGAAAAAGTATGACAATGTGTCGGCTGCACAGAAGAAACCATTTAAACCTGAGCAAAAAAATATATATTTTTAATTCCTAAACAAATTATTATTATTATTATTTTAATCACAGTTGGTTTTCACCACATTAATATGAACAGTGTTGTGTGTGTGTGTGTGTGTGTGTGTGCATGTTGTTTATTTTGCATTTGTGTTAGTTCAGGAGAGCAAACAAGGAGAGCAAATTCCATTAAAAATTCTTGTGATATTAAAGGTTGAGAAGTCTCTCTTACACACACACACACACACACACACACACACACACACTGTAACAGAGCTACAGTAGAGAGTGGAGTTGAACAGTGCTGGAATGACTGTTGACCCCTCTTCAATAAATCCACTCAGGTTGAGCCTTCTATATAGACTGCAGGTTTAAATTAGAGTTTTCCTTCTGGCCTCTCTTATAGAGGCAGAGTATTCAAAGATCTGACCCAACTTGGCTGTAGTTTTTGTAAATTTCTTGATTAATACTTCTCAGGCCTCAGCAGCACCCTTGAATAGGTTAACGTGGCACCGCATGTTTCCATTTGTGCAATCACCTCAGTGCCTAATACTATATATGTATGAGTGTGTTTATAAGGAGTGGCTGCATTCTTCTGCTGCTGATTGTTTTTGTGCATGTGTGCGTGCACATTCGACGTGGGTCAAGCCCCTTGGAAACAGCAGTAGAGGTCCTCTGCTTTTAAGTGGATTAAAAGTCCAGCACAATCCCCAGGGCCAGCAGGCATGGGACAGACTGGGTGTAGTTTAGATGAGGACTTAAGACTGATTATCTATGGTGCAGCCTTTATTTTTGCTGCTACTATTGTGTATATGGGTAATACTGTACACCACATGAGAATCTGTGTGCTTGTACATATTAGTAGTGAAACAGGTATTAGCTATTAGGTCTGCACATGAGTGTGGTTGTATTCTTCCCATCTGTGTTGAATCTTTTGCTGAAAATCAATCCAGCTGAACATGAGCTGTTACCAAGTTTGCTGTGCTGCCGCAGTGGAAAGATTCCTCAGCTCTGAAAGTATACCTGCAGATTGTTTATGTTTAGTCTGCCGCCATGCAGCCTGTCTTATCTACGCTTTAATATGAGAGCTGCTGTTATGCTTTCCTCTGGATCCAGTGTGTCACTCCCATACTTCTTGCAGTGTGTCAGCACCAATTAACCAGGTCAATATTACTGTGCTCCAGTTGTTGCAACTCTGATTCTGATCCTGAGTCCAGTTGAGAATAAAATGTGTGTGAACCAGCATATTTCTCTGGAGCTGACTGCATTCTATAAATAAGAAGTTTTATGCACTCCTTTTGTCATTTAAAAAGACAAAATAAATACGGTCTAAATTGGTTTGTGAGCTTGCATACTGCACTAGGAACCATAATTTATTTAATTTTGATTGTTAGGGATCCCTTTTTCTAAATGTAATATACAACATAAAAGACATTTCCATTAATGTTTAAATTAAGCAAAGCATTCTTAAGAATTCACTGGTTGCTTTCTTTATAATGACCTCACATGATCTTCATAACCTTTATAATCCTCTTAGAATGTATTAGTGCTTGAAACTATTGAAAAATACAAAATAATCCAGGTTTTTTTTTCTTTCCCGAGGAAAAACTATTATTTAATTCAGTGGACAAAATCTAATGAAACTGAAAGATTTGGCTTTTTAAATCACAAAGGCCCTCCCTCCTTCCGCATCGCTGTCCACGTATATGCAGTCAAGCAGAGATGCTATAAAATGTATGTTTATGAAGTAATGACACAGTAATGACTCTGAAACTGTGGTGCTCCCAGCCAAAAAGATAACACGCAGTAGGCAATGTACTCCAGTTACCTGCCAACTTTATGAACTTTGTTCTCCCTTTGTAGCAGCCCTAAAGCTGCACACATTGTCTGTACCGTGTAGGATAAAGTTTAAGCCGTGTAGTTTTATTAGTGTGTTACAACTGAGTTCAAGTCTTTTTCTCATAATTAAATAAAAAAATATACACTCACCGGCCACCTCATCTGCTCTTTAACACAAATAGTTAACCAGCCAATCAAATGGCAGTAACTCAATGCATTTAGCCATGTAGACATGGTCAAGATGACCTGCTGAAGTTCAAAGCGAGCATCAGAATGGGGAAAAAAAGGTGATTTAAGTGACTTTGAATGTGGCATGGTTGTTAGTGCCAGATGGTCTGATGAGAGTGTTTCAGAAGCTGCTGATCTACTGAGATTTTCTCAGACAACCATCTCTAGGGTTTATAGAGAATGGTCCAAAAAAGAGGAAATATCAAATGAGCAGCAGTTCTCTGGGAGAAAATGCCTTTTTCATGCCATAGGATGGAGGAGAACAGCCAGACTGCTTCGAACTAATAGGTAGACAACAGCAACTCAAATCACTTGTTACAACGAAGGTATGCAGAAGAGAATCTCTGAACATACACCATGTCAAACCCCAGAACAGATGGGCTACATCAGCAGAAGACAATGCCAGGTGCCACTCCTGTCAGCGAAGAACAGGAAACTGAGGCTGCAATTTGCACAGGGTCACCAAAATTGGACAACAGAAGATGGGAAAAACATTGCCTGGTTGGATGACTCTCAATTTCTGCTAACATTCAGATGCTAGTTTCAGAATTTGGCATAAACAACACTTTGGGCCACTAGTACCAACTAAGTATTGGTTAAAATGCCACACCCTACCTAAATATTGTTACTGACCCTTAATGAACACAGTGCAATCATCTTCTAATGGCTGCTTCCAACAGGATAACACACCATGTCACAAAGCTCAAATAATCTCAAAGTGGTTTCTTGAACATGACAGTGAGTTCACTGTACTCAAATGGCCTCCACAGTCATCAGATCTCAATCGAATAGAGCACCGTTGGGATGTGGTAGAACGGGAGATTTGCATCATGGATGTGCAGCTGACAAATCTGCAGGAACTATATGATGCTATCATGTCAATATGGACCAGCATCTCTGAGGAATGTTTCCAGCACCTTGTTGAATCAATGCCACAAAGGATTAAGGCAAAAAGAGGTCCAACAGTACCAGGTGTACCTAATAAACTATCCACCGAGTGTATAACATTATATAGTATTGACAGCTGGAAGTTTGGATGGTTATGTATTTGATTTAAGCTTTCATTTATCTGTTTAGTTACCCATGGGCCAGAAAAGTAGAAAATAGATGGATGGATGGATGGATTTCTTAGTTGTCCAGTGTTTACTGGTAGCAAAAAGTGCAGTATACTATAGCAAACAGAAATACAACATAAGCTGTAAAGTGAGAGCAATCGAAGAATCAAAAGATTACAATCATTGTAAAAGTCAGTGACTAACACACTCCATTTCCTGTTGCCATGTTTCACCAAATGAATGTGTTTAATGTAAAACAGCAGCAGTACGAAATGTCAAGTGCTAACTAACTTATTGTGGCTCTGATAAAGTATTACAAGAAGGGGTAAACAATGAGGTTGATATGAAAGAGATAAAATTCCAAACAGTAACTGTGTAACACGTTGTATCACTTCTTGTAAATCCAGTATATGTGTGTAGAAAAATTTCATTCCTGTGCAGGAGTTTTAAACTGTGCCACCAATGGTCACAGTTACTGTGATACCAAATTGGACATTTAAACTATAAGCAAAGAGTTTGATATAGTAGTATTTGAATAATAAAAATACACATTTATTACACAACATGATTTTTTTTTAACTAAAAGGAATTCATCGGGTTACAACTTGAGAATGCATAAACATATGTTAACAACGGTATGTAGGCAAGTTCTGATTGTCAGACTTAGTGGAACATAGATCTACTTTTATAGCTGCTTATTCACCTTAGGCTCTCAGCTGTCATTGGGGGAGAGGCAGGGTTCACTGGGCCAACCGAGAGCCACAGACAACACCACACTCTCATGTCCCCTCCAACACCACAATCAATTTATAATCGCCAATTAACCTAACACAGGTCTTTGGATATGAGGAGGAAATCGGAGCACGCAGGCACATAACATGAAAACTCAACAGGCCGAATTTCAAACCTGGTACCTTCCATTTTAAATATGGTCAACTACATAAGTGGTTAGTCTCACAGAAACAATTGTGTGAACATGATGGTAATTGATGTTAACACATTGTTTTTATACTTGGATGATAATCCATGCCATGGACATCACCAAATGCTCATGTCATGCAGTGGAAGTAATTTTAGCATTTTACCATGTGGTTTTTATTAGTAAGCATTGTTTTATCCATTGCATGTTGGTATTTTGTTTGCATGCTTTTATTTTGAAAACTGTTGTTTTGTTCTTTTAAAAAATGGGGATAGGAGGCCAACATGAAGGTTCAGCACAACAGGATACGCACAGTAGAGCAAGGGTGAAGCAGCAAAATTGAGATCACAAATGGACATGAAGGAAACCTGGGAGAGGCAAACATGGTGGGGAGACCATGGAGTTGTTTCTTGGAACCAGCGTCAGACATGGAGGAGGAGATGAACCCAGTAACAAGCGATTTGCAGTGAGATACAACTGATGAAAGACTGAATATATGCCGATATATGGCTGCAATGGTTTCTAGACCATTTGTTTTAAAACTGTCGTGACCATGGACACAATATACTGCTGTACTGCTAGTTTACTCTGTGCAATTTTACTTTTGTTATTTTTAATGCCCTGGTTTGTTTTTTTTTTATTGTATTTTATTGTTGGTTTTAGAGTATGGGTATTTTATAGATTGTAAAGAAATTAAAATTTCTTAACCACTACTCTGGTCCCTTAGTACTCCTTGATTACCATCCCTTTTTTCAGCTGCTCTCCACCCAATCTAAAAAGGACCCTCCCTTCTTTTTACACTGTGCTAGGCCTTTACTGCAGCCACCTTTTGTTGCTGTTTAGATCTATTAGGCTTAGATCAGGTGACTGACTTGGCCATTGAAGAATATTCAATTTCTCTGCCTTGAGAAACTCTTGGGTTGCCTTTGCGGTATGCTTTGGGTCATTATCCATCTGCACTGTGAAACGCCATACAAGCAGTTTTGCAGCGTTTGGCTGAATCTGAGCAGAGACTATAGTCCTGTACACTTCAAAATTCATCCTGCTACTTCTTTCTCAGTCATGTCGTCAATAAACACTAGTGATCCGGTTCCACTGGCAGCCATACATGCCCATGTCATAACATTGCCTCCACCATGTTTGACAGGCAATGCTTTGGATCATGAGCTGTTTCTCTCTTCCTCCATAATTTTCTCTTCCCATCATTCTGGTACAAGTTAGTCTTGGTTTCATCCATCAAAAACATTTTTGAGAACTGTGCATGTTCTTTTTGATGTTTTCTGGAAAGGTCTAGCCTTCTTGTTCTTGAGAGTAACCAGTGGTTTGTGTATTTACATTCATAAAGGCGTCTCTTGATTGTAGACCTTGACAATGATACACCTACCTCCTCAAGAGTGTTCTTGACTTGGTTAGATGTTGTGAAGTTGTTTTTACCATAGAAATAATTCTGTCATCATACACTTCAGTTGTCTTCTGTGGTCTTTTTGGGCCTTTTGGTGTTGCTGAGCTGGCTAGTGTATTCCTTCTTTTAAAGAATGTACCACATTGTTGATTTGGCCACTAAAGTTTTTTTCTCTCTTTGATAGGTTTATTTTGTCTTTTTCTTTTTCAGCCTAATGATGGCCTCCCTCATTTCCACTGACATCTCTTAGGGCCTCATATTAATTACAGTAAAAAGCTATAAACTACAAATTCAACACTTTGAATCAACTTCAGGTATTATGTCTGCTTCCTCTGTCATGAAGTAACAAGGGAACAAGCCTCACTTAGCCATGAAACTGTCCACTAAATTTTGAGCCTCTGAAAATAGGAGCTGTGTATAAAAATGGCTGTAATTCCTAAATAGTTAATGCAGATGTTTTGTAAAACCCCTTGATTTAAATCTCTTGATGCATGCTCAATAATCCAGGTAAAAGAATCCCAAAAAAAATCTGTTCATCTGGACGTAGTGTTTTTTTAGTGGGAGAAACGTTTCGTCACCTTCTGGTAACTTCTTCAGTCTCAGCTGACTGCAGGCTTCCCCAACCTTATAAACAGTACATTGCATAATGACCGAAACCAGCACCACTGACTAACAATGGGCCATTTGGTCAGTTTCATGATCAATAGTATGCAAATTGTCATGACCATTGATCAATGGCCATGAGTACCATTCACAGAGATTGGGGAATGGCTGCAATCACAGCATTGTAAGATGGTGACAGATGTACCCTTAGGCCCCCTCCTCGGTTCAGAGATGGTCTTTCCCTT
>VUQS01023934.1:0-17259 GCA_015108495.1 Heterochromis multidens | reverse complement strand
AAATACCAGCAACAGTGTGTGAAAACCTTGTGAAGACTTACAGAAAACGTTTGACCTCTGTCATTGCCAACAAAGGGTATATAACAAAGTATTGACATGAACTTTTGTTATTGACCAAATACTTATTTTCCACCATAATTTGCAAATAAATTCTTTAAAAATCAGACAATGTGATTTTCTGGATTTTTTTTTTCTCATTTTGTCTCTCATAGTTGAGGTATACCTATGATGAAAATTACAGGCCTCTCTCATCTTTTTAAGTGGAAGAACTTGCACAATTGGTGGCTGACTAAATACTTTTTTGCCCCACTGTACCTAAAGGCATTCTCAGCAACATATTTCTTATATTGAGATGTTTGAGCTACCTGTCTTCTGCATCTCGTTCACGTGGGTTCATTAAAAGGAGATGCTGCTAGTCAGCTCCAGCTTCACGTTTAATGTGATCCACCAAAACTGCAGCAGAGTAGTCTTTATCTAATTCAGCAACTGTCTGGATTTAATAGACATAGATCCTGAAAAGACTCCTGATCAAACTCAGTTTTGTTATACAGTAGGAAGCGACAGCAAGTGGAATTGTCTTATAAGCAGCATTAGGTCCAGCTCTGATTCCATCTTGTTGACAGGTGTCACTGACATATGGTTTCGCCGTAGTATGTTTCTGTCTATGACTACAGGGACTGCCTCTCTGGTGGAAGCTCTTATCACAGTCTTGGCACTTGTATGGTGTGGTGCCTTTACATATCCTGGCATGAATGATGAATTCTGAAATGCAGGTGAAGTGATGATCACATAACTGGCACTGGTAAGAAGAGGATATGTCCTGTGAGTGCTTTTTGACACATCAAGCCATTGTCGTTTTGGAAGAAAATACTCTCAGGCAAACAGGACATTCAAATGTTTTCTGTGGCATATTCAGGTCCTGCTTTGCATTGTCTTCTTTACTGTCAATTAATGTCCTGATCACTTTGGTCATCGTTACTGAGAAGCGAAGAGTCTGTATGCGTGCTTTTTGTGTTGGGACAGTTTGTCTGTTCTGTGTGCTGAAACATGGTGTTGTTGTATGGTTCCTCCCAGAATACTGTGGCGTTCACACTGGCAGAAGGATTCTGCTGATCACATTGCAGCTGCTCATCTGTTGCACTAACCTAGAGAGAGTCGGAAATGGAGAAGGAGACTGAAGGAAATACACAGACTTGAATGAGTAAGACTGCAATTAGACCATTTTTAGAGTTGCTTTCTAAAATGTAACTGTACATACTGTTTTAAGCATATAATGTGCTTTAAAACCACTGACTATATGACAACACTGTACCATAACCTCTTAACAACTGCTAGAGCACTGGAGACCCATACAGGGTCAGTAAGGTTGGGTAGAGTTAACATCCACCCCTTTAAACAGAACACCAAAATGGAAAAGGATTTAATAGAAAAACTGTAACACCAAAATTAATTTATTAGACTTAACTTGAAAGGTAACATTTGCCGATTTACCTTGTGGTTAAAACAAAATCCAAATCCAATATCTAACCTTAACCCAAGTAGGGTTGCAGGGGACCTGGTGAATGACAAGAGTCACTTAGTGCAATTTTGTAAATATTTTATGCAGCATGCAAAAAGCTGGTCAAACATGCAGACTTGCTGACAAAAACAGTCAAGTAATGATGCAATCAAAAACAACTGGGCTTTCCGATATTTGAGATATTTATTATCTTAACTTCACTGCCTATAATATCTCTCAAATCTGTGTCTAAAATTTTAGTTTATTTAAGAGTTTCTGATGCATAAACTGCAAATAAACAACTCATTATTTTGCCCCAAATCCTCATCCACCAAACCTCTTGGCTGTGAGGGGAAAACCCCACTTAGGCCAGGTCATACCCCCTAGGCATGTATGGCTGCACTGTCAGCCAGCCAAATTTTCCATCTTTAATCTGTAGTGATAACACTGTCTGGATTGTAGTCAATCACCAGAAAACAAGTTTTTGGTTTAAAAGAGAAAAACTGTGGTCTTTGACTTCTTTGAAGTGGATCTACTTTTCATACAAAACTGAGGGTTCTTAGCTGTACATATACAAGTTTATTCTTGCTCTGCAAAAGTTACAGTAAAAATTTAAAAAACAAAACAACATAATTCCTTATTTTGACAATTAAGTATTGTTAAATATGAAATGGTCCTATAAAAATCCAAAGATTACTTAAGTGACAATTTTCACCTGTTGTTGTTTCACCTGTTTATTAATTGAATGTTAATTTAAGTTTTCAGTTCAAGTTTTAACACAATCAAATAAAAATTAAGCATGACAGAAAAAATCTCAGAAATTATTAACTTTAGCTCTGAGGGCCAAACTTTAAAAAGTCACAACTAAAAGGGAATTTGGAGTAGTGCTTTGTGATTTTGCAGTGTCCCTTTAAGTGGAAGGCCTAATAGAGTTGGAATAGTGAATTTATAGACAAACGTTCACTTGCAACATATATCAGCTCTGTCCTTTATTTTAGCTCAGGAACGCTGTCAGCTTTTTTGTCCCCAGACTTCATTTTTAGACTCATGGACTGACCTGCTGTACTCCTAGTACTAAGATTTGTTCAAATCCACAGTTCATCATGTCCACAAGGGGAGTCAAGTGGACTATGTTCAGACTCTTAGACTAGCTGGGAAATTACTCACAAACCATAGCAGTATGGATGTTTTTTGATGTAGTAAAGGTTCATATTGAAAATACAGAATATGAACAGGCTGAATAATTCAGATTTTTGTGTAATCTGAAAAACAAACAAAGGCTTGTTTGTATCCATCTGTGGTGTGAGGATTCTTACCTTAAGATTTAATGTCAATATAAGTGGGAAATGTAGTGGGAAAATTTTACTCCACCTTCTGACTGTGGAAAGCACTGGGAAGATAATATCCTCTTTGAATTCATGTCCACTACACATAAGTTAATGATCATTGGGATCCACCTCTACTGACTTTTAGCAACAAAATCTTTACTAAAAGATTATCCCAATGTAAAATATGATAAACTGACCTTCACTGTGTGATTTGGCAACATCCATGCAGTGAATGTCCATCACCCATTTTGAAGAGCACATTTCCTCTACATACTCTTTCCTTTCTACAAGCCTAAGTATCTCCTCTGCAGCTGCAGACAGACACTCCTTGACAAGCACCCTCAGCAACTCCATCTTTGTCCCCTTCAAGATACTGAAATGTACTCTGCAGCCAGATTCTGGGGATGGGACAGTAGTGAAGCAGGCATGAACCCTCTGTCCCCTTTGTCACTCCTGACTGTCCCACAACTCCGCCTCAGCTCTCTGTTGTCCTCAGATACTACCTCAATCTGGCCATGTAAAGACACACCTGATTTGGCTGCAAGGCTCAGGAGAGCTGACATTTAAAAGTAATAACATGGTAGTGTTATTGTGTGTCTCTACCCAGTTGTGTTTTTTTTAACAGAACTGCTAATGTAGCAGTGTTTATACAACACAGCTGGCTGTACAAACCAAAACAAGAAGCTAGTTAGTGATAATGGTGACTCAGATATTTTTCTGAGGGGTGTACTATAAAGAAAATTCCACCTAGCCAGGCTCAGTAAGACTCAAATGAATGCCAGTTTATTTGCATTCACTGTGCGTGTACTTCATGTGTATGAATTAAACAGCAGATGGAGCCATTCACCTTCCCTAGTTTCTGTCCTTCACATCTCCCCTAATGTTGAACAACAGATTTTATTCTTTGATCCACATAAGAATTTACTGGTAAACTTATAAGTAAATAAATGCAAGCCCATTAAACACAATAAATATGTGTTTAGTGTTAAATGGTGATATCTCTTGATGCATGCTCAATAATCCAGGTAAAAGAATCCCAAAAAGTTGAATCTGTTCATCTGGACGTGGCGTTTTTTTAGTGGGAGAAACGTTTCGTCACCTCCTGGTAACTTCTTCAGTCTCAGCTGACTGCAGACTTCCCCAGCCTTATAAACAGTACATTGCATAATGACAGAAACCAGCACCATTGAAAAAACGCCACGTCCAGATGAACAGATTCAACTTTTTGGGATTAAATGGTGATACCTAAATGGAAGAACAGTCCCTAGAAATTCTAAAATTCAGTACATCTGGTGGATACTTTTCTCAGGCCATTTGAGTACTAAACTTTTCAAACAGTAGTAATCAGTGATCTATGAAGATCTGTGGGTTGCTGTGGCTGACCAGCCTACCCGTTCCTGTTGTTGTGGGGTGGGAGTTTCCAGCTATACAGCTCACCGGAAACACCACAGGATGTCCTTTTCCTCATTCCTCAAAGATAGAATAAGGTACGTACATGTTGAGCTGGTGTGTGTGTTCCTATTAAATAATAGAAATGATAAAATATTTCCAGTATGTCAGTCTTCTGTGATGCCTTTTTTGCTAAAAGGAAAAAGGAATTATATAGGCCTGTAATATTTAGATGCTTACACCGTATTGTCACTCTTTTGACAATAAGATCTGGTTGATCACAGTTATTGTAAAACTGATCATTAAAGTATTGTTTGTCTAGAGAAGGCTGTACACAGAAATAATCTCTGTGCACAAATTTCACATTTGTTTGAAATTCCAAATAAACCTCAACAAACAGCTAACCATGTGTCTTCACCCTCCAGGAGCCTTAATGAAAGTAGATTCACCCCAAATCTATTATTATTTCTTGAATATCTCAGCAAGCATCACTGAGATGATCTTTTCTTGCTGCTACAAACAGAGATCTATATAAAAGATGGATGTAGCCACCTTGATGCCACCCATTGACTCAGGATTTTGAATCCTCAATGTTTTGCCAACTGACATATTAGTTTTTAGAGTAAGAACTTGCCATATTGGGAGATGATAAGTGAGTTATCAGCTGCCACTAGTTAGCTTTGATAGCAAGCTTCATTCATAAACTGTTCAGGTGCAACACAGACACACGGTGCATCCAGAAAGTATTCACAGCGCTTCACTTGTTCCACATTTTGTCATATTACAACCTTATTCCAAAATGGATTAAATTCATTTTTCACCTCAAAATTCTACATGCAATACGCCATAATGGCAAAGTGACAAAGGTTTGCTTGAAATTCTTGCAAATTTATGAAAAATAAAAAACAAAAATATAACATGTACATAAGTATTCATAGCCTTTGCCATGACACTCAGAATTAAGCTCAGGTTCATCCTGTTTCCACTGATCATTTGTCAGATGTTTCTACAACTTGATTGGAGTCCACCTGTGGTAAATTCAGTTGATTGGACATGATTTGGAAAGGCACACACCTGTCTACATAAGGTCCCATCATTGACAGTGCATGTGCAAGAGCGCAAACCAAGCCATGAAGTCCAAAGAATTGTCTGTAGACCTCTGAGACAGGATTGTATCGAGGTATAGATCTGGGAAAGGGTGCAGAAAAATTTCTGCAGTATTGAAGGTCCCAGTGAGCACAATGGCCTCCATCATCCATAAATGGAATAAGTTCGGAACCACCAGGACTCTTCCTAGAGCTGGCCGCCCAGCCAATCTGAGTGATCGGGGTAGATGGGCCTTAGTCAGGTAGGTGACCAAGAACCCAATGGTCTCTCTGACACAGCTACAGCATTGCTCCCTGGAGAGAGGAGAACCTTCCAGAAGGACAACCATTTCTGCAGCACTCCACCAATCAGGCCTTTATGGCAGATTGCAAGACGTAAGCCAGTCTTTAGTAAAAGGCACATGACAACCTGGATTTGCCTGGAGTTTGCCAAAAGGCACTTGAAGGACTCTGAGAAACATAATTCTCTGGTCTGATGAAACAAAGATTGAACTCAATGGCCTGAATGCCAAGCGTCATGTCTAGAGGATACCAGGCCAAAACCATCCCTACAGTGAATTAGCATGGTGGTGGCAGCTGTGGGGATGTCTTTCGGCAGCAGGAACTGGGAGACTAGTCAGAGTCGAGGGAAAGATGAATGCAACAATGTACAGAGACATCCTTGATGATAACCTGCTCCAGAGCACTCTGGACCTCGGACTGGAGCAAAGGTTCATCTTCCAACAGGACAACAACCCTAAGCACACAGTCAAGATAACAAAGGAGTGGTTTCAGGACCACTCTGTGAATGTCCTTGATTGGCCCAGCCAGAGCCCAGACTTGAATTCGATTAGCTATCTCTGGAGAGATCTGAAAATGGATGTGCACCGACGCTCCCCATCCAACCTGATGGAGCTCGAAGGTTCTGCAAAGAAGAATGGAAGGAAGTGCCCAAAAATAGGTGTGCCAAGCTTGTAGCATCATACTCGAAGACTTGAAGCTGTAATTGCTGCTGGAGGTGTTTCAACAAAGTATTGATCAAAGGCTGTGAATACTTATGCAGATCTTATATTCTTGCTTTTTATTTTTAATAAATTTGCAAGAATTTCAAGAATTTTTTTAACTTTGTTATTATGGGGTACTGTGTGTAGAATTTTGAAGTGAAAAATGAGTTCAATCGTTTTTGGAATAAGGCTGTAACATGACAAAATGTGGAGCAACTGAAGTGGTGTAAATACTTTCCGGATACACTTTATCTACTAATTAGTGCTGGTTAAGAAATAGCAAAAAATACTAAAATTTCACTCACCAAAACTAAAGCATATACTTCTTATACACTCTATATCACACAGCAGCCTATATTATTTATCAGAAAATTCTATTAAAATGCTTCAAAAAGCACCAACAGTGCAAAGATGGCTGAGAGGTCCAGCTCAGTGATTCATGGAGATGAGTCTTGCAAATTTCAGCTACAGCTCCCTGTGTCCAAACACCTGTCAATTAAAGTGGATTTTAACTTTAGACCATCCCAGTATTCAAATGAATTATGAAAAAAAGTATTTTTTATGCCAGGCTGTAAATATGCTTTTTAATGCTCTTGAAGTTAGTTATTTAAATATGGGAGCCTCTCGGGATTGACTCTGTGGTGCCCTACATGTGGAAGATCCATGGTTTGAGACTGGGAGGAGACAAACCCAGCTACAGGGGGTCACAAGCTAGTGTACTCCTAGTGCTGGTCCCTAGCCCAGATAAATGGGAGAATTCCATCAGGAAGGGCATCTAGTGTTTAAAAAAAAAAAATCTGTGCCAGATAAAACATGGGGATCAATCCACTGATATGGGAGCAGCCAAAAGTACCTTTAGCCATCTGGGACTGACTTGCTTTTAGTGCCATTATAGGAACTGCAATTTTCACCCTTCAGCATTGGCTTCATTTTTCAACCTCAGAAGCTGCTGCTGAAAACAAAAACAGCCAAACACTAAAAAAAAAATCCACCATGGTTCTGAGGCAAACAGCCAAAGAGAGCCTTCCACAGTCAATGATGGTCAAGTCATACCCTCTCTTACAAATCAGGAAAAACTGATCAGGTTATTGAACAAAGCAAAAATAACCACAAAAATAATTTAGGGACTACAGTGGTCCTATATACTGTGAAGCCTGTTAGGGTATATATTACTGCTGTGAATGTAAAGTTTATGAACTTTAACTCATTGAGTCCTCAAAAATATAACCACAGGATTTATAATAACATCATAAGGTATTTTTTTAAATTAAATTAATATGAGGAATATATTAATAGAATATAACTCATAATATCCCTGTCTTGTGTTTTCCTCTACAGACACTATATACTATAAGTAGCATATCATTTTATTATTAAATTTATTTGATTTTTCACATAAAATTACATAATAAAATGTTAACCAATAAATAATTATATAATAAATTCCACTGCTCCATAAATTGCCACCTTATTGTGGTGGAGGGGTTTGTGTGTCCCAGTGATCCCAGGGGCTATGTTGTCGGGGGGGGGGGGCTTTTGCTTTTGCCCCATGGTAGGGCCTCCCAAGGCAAATTGGTCCTGGGTGAGGGGCCAGACGAAGAGCGATTAAATCGACCCCTATGAGAGGCAAAACAACAAGGGACCCTACCTGGGATAGGGTTACCAGGACCCCAGCCTGGAGCCAGGTCTGGGGAGAGAGCTCAAGGAAGAGCGTCTGGACTTAGCCCATGGGACCCAGCCCGACGCAGCCCGAAGAGATGACATGGGCCTGCCCTCCTGTAGTCCCACCACCCGCAGGAGGCGCCGTAGGGGTCGGGTGCAATGTGTATCGGGCGGCGGTCAGGAGTGGAGGCCCTGGCAGTCTGATCCCCGGCTATCGAGGCTGGCTATTGGGACATGGAACTTCACCTCTCTGGTGGAGAAGGAGCCTGAGCTACTGTGTGAGGTTGAGAGATACTGGCTAGGCATAGTCAGGCTCACCTCAACGCATGGCTTGGGCTCTGGAACCAGTCTCCTGGAGAGGGGCTGGACTCTGTTCCAGTCTGGAGTTGCCCTTGGTGAGAGGTGGCAGGCAGGGGAGGGTATTCTTGTAACCTGAATGGTGTTCTGCTATTGGACGTCTATGCAAATCACAGTTTGCCCATGACGAACATGGTCATCATGCACAAACTGACATAAGGATGTCCACAAGGGCACATGGCACCAGGACACCCTAGGTCACAGGTCGATGATCGATTTTGTAATTGTATCATCAGATCTGCGGCCGTATGTTCTGGACACTTGGGTTAAGAGAAGAGCTGAGCTGTCACCATCTGCCGCACCTAAATGATTAGTGAGGGTGCACTGGGAACGCCTGGCAGAGGCCTGGGTCAGTGAGAACTCCCACCTCCTGCAGAACTTTGACAGCATTCCCTGGGAGGCTGGGGACATTGAGTCCAAATGGACCATGTTCAGCACCTCCATTGCTGAGGCTGCTACAAGGAGCTGCGGCCGCAAGGTGGTTGGTGCCTGTCATGGTGGTAATCCCCGAACCAAATGGTGGTTCACCGGAGGTGAAGGGAGTCATCAAGTCTCAAGGGGACTGGAGGGTGTGCTCCAATTACGGGGGGATCACACTCCTCAGCCTCAGGGTGCTGGAAAGGAGAGTTTGTCTGTTAGTTGAACCTCGGATACATGAGGAACAATGCGGTTTTCATCCTGGTTGCTGAACACTGGACCAGCTCTTTGTCCTCTTGAGGATATTTGAGGGTGCGTGGGAGTTTACCCATTTATTTCTAGGATTTTTTGTTGAGTCTCATGTAAAATCTGACATTCTAAATTCTTTTCATTTCCCCTTTATTTTGTTAGTGGTAGTTTTTATATTGAAACACCAGTAGTATAATGGATATATCCAAAACAACATTAACCTATATGCCAAATAAATAAATAATGATGAAATAATCACTCTCTGTGCTTCACTTTGTAGCAGGAGCTCATGTGGTTGTCAGTGTCTTTGCTTCTCTGACAGCCAGTTATCAATGGAAGTGCAAGAAGCTCATAGTGAGGCACTGAAGGGATAAGCGCGACAGCTGTTGGGGAAATCCTACTACACCATCAGGTCACATGGTACACACAATCACACTCTATCCCTCTGATCCTTCCAGCCCTCCCTTTTCCCTCTGTCTCTCACTAAGGCTGTGCACAGTGAGGGAGGGCAAAAATGTGTGAGAGTTTCAGAAGAAGGAGGAGTGTGAGCAGCTGAGAGAGAGAGTGAAGAGCAGAGCGATCAAGAGGAGGAGGAAAAGGAGAGGCAGTGAGCAGTGTGAGCCCAGATTACAACCATACAAGCAGAGGGGACAGAAATAAAGGAATACTAGCTCACCTATCATATTCTCTCCTTGCATTAATTTAAGAGGAGAAAAAAGAGGATTACAAACTAGACAGAGGGTGAAAAGAGGGGGGAGAAAACGAGAGCAAAGGAACAGAAGTGCTGTGTTAACAGAACAGTGTTGTCATAGATGAGGAGGAGGAGGTGTGTGATCGTGTGGGTTTGCAACATAGCAGCAACACAAGGGTGATGTGTGTGTAAAGTGAACCCCCCTCACCCACAAATCCCAAACATCATCTACTGAGACCTGACCTGAGGTTTCACAAGTCATGTTGAGGACCAGGAGCTAGCTGAAATCCTGCTGAACACCATGGCCCAGGTGAGGAGAGACTCTCTCACAAACACACACATAAAGCTATTTATGCATTCAAAGACATCTGCTTTAACTGGGTTGCAGAAACACACACACAATCAAAGTGAGGTTTTGTCCTCTCTTTGTCTCTCTAGCACAATAGGGTACCATGTTGAACATAGGCAGCATCTGTACTTGTTTAAAGCAAATTAAAGCTAAATTGTTCAGAGCATAACCATGTTGGTATGTAATAAATAACTGCAACTTTGCCCTCCCAGATGAAAGTCTATGAGTTTCTGAGTGTTTGATATATGGATACCACTCCACCAAAATTATGTAATATTTCTTGCCAACTGGGCATAAAAGGAAACTATTGCAGGCACCCAGTCCGGGTGCCTGAAAATTGCATTCCTCTAGTTGCATCTATTGCTGAGATTTTTTCATTTACTGTATTTTACATTTGGCAAGCTCTGAGAAAGCTGACTGATGTGAATGCTACTGTTGTTGCAAGATCCAAGTAATAACATGTATCCTCTGCATTCCTTTACACATGACCTAATGTGTGTTGGTGATGTTCCTACAACAGCATAATTAATGTTCTTCCAAGATCATCATAGCAAGGCTTTCTATCAAGGGCTAATATTGTGAGAGGGTTTATTTAACCTGAACAAGTAATACTGTCTCCTAAACCTACCAAACTGTGACTTGAAAGAATAAATGACACAGGAAGTATTTAGCAGTGATGAGCCGACTATAGACAGTGAAATTTCAGTGAAATATAGCAACTTGTAGTGACAACAGGCAAAATAAGTGTTGGCAACATGAAATGGGAGGGTACTGGGTTAAACTTGTCTCAATTTTGAGGTGAGTGACTGAAGAGAAAAATACCATTGATTGACCATGTACCAAATATATTATAAACCTATGCTGGTTGTCTTCTAGTGACCAACTGTCACCTACAATGCTATGTGTGACAAAGAATTGCATTGTATGTGGCTGTGGCTTTAAGGCCTCCTTGAGCTCCTGATAAGTTGCCTGGTCCTTTCACACAGTCATCTGAGTAAAAGGACAGCTCTGTAATCTTGCTGTTCTTATCTTGCTGTCCCTATAAATTGTATTGTTATCCAAAAAAAATCCCAAACAATTTATTTTTGCAGACAAATTTGAAGCTTTTGAATTGAATTAAATCAAAGCTTTTTTTGTTTTTAGCATCACTTCTTTGACTGCCAGGAACCTAGAATCTCCTATAACAATGCATTGCAATATTGGATGGTGGCCTGCTCCATTACATGAGTTTCTGTCTTACAGTAAATACAGTATACAGCAAGGAATTGTTTAAAAATATTACCAAACAGATAAGCAAATAAAATGCAGACACCAAGATACTCCTCCAATCCTGAGCCAAAAAGATTGGGTGTCTTAGTGACTTAACCACAAATTGTGGTCAAGTGAGTTTTATTATATCGCTTACTTTCACTCTCTTTATGTGTGTTATGTTGGAAACTTTTATTCCACTTACACTAACATAGGTGCTGTTGTCAATAAATTATTTTCACCTGTCTCTTACCTTTGAGTCAACAGCCAGGTGGGGGTTCATCCAGCTGTGCATGGACTTAAAGTTTTTCAACCACATAGCTCAAAAATGTTTTTAAAGGAGAACCCTCATGATATCAGACCATGCCTGATAAAAGCATTCCATTTGGACTACTTTAATGTGCATGGCGAGAATGGGACTTGGGGGCTTTCAATAAAACACCTGCAAAAGAAAAAAAGTGAAATAAAGACCAGGAGAGGAGGATAAAAGCCAAGGTTGTGTATTTTTAGCCAATGAGCTCAAGTGATTCCATTTATTCAGTGTGTGCTATGCATGTGTAGACACTGAGTGCGTGGTCTTCAAGGAAATACAGTGCATGGGAGCTCTGTGAGGACCTTACTGCATGAGGATACAGAGACAATGTATCCTTTAAGATTTAAGGTAGAGCAGCCATTTGAGTGTGTTAGGGTGGAACAGCTCATTCTGTCCAGCAGCATAATGAAGAAATGATGTATTTGCACAGAGTGTAAGAGTTGCATTGTAGTTGTGGAGGTTGTGTGTAAACATCAGGATATCCTGCTCTTGCTCTTGTGGACAGACAAACACATTTACTGGAAAAATAGGAAACGGGTTTAAATGGACACATTTTTCAACACTATCACACACAATCACAATCAAAAACAGATAGGCTCAGACTGATAATTACATTAGACTTTTATTACAATTTTTGTCACAAATGAGCTCTAGTCTCTTTAGTTCAAAGTATATGGCTAATATATTCCACTCTTGGCTGAATAAAGATTTATTATGCGTTGCCTAGATGTGGAAATGTTAATCTGAATGAAACTTTTAATGGCATACAATGTACTGTCCACTTAATCCTCTGCAAGTAGATGGTTTGTTGAAGGCATAGTTCAGTTCATTGTGAGAAGTCAAGTAATTAGCTTTTTATTTCCAAGTGTAAGATGAAAAAATAATCTCCTCTCCATGTGTTCAGTGTACTGTGTGTTCAGTACAAAGGTTGGATTATGTCTCCATGTCCTGTTATTAAACACTCACAAGATTGTTGTCAGACTAACTCTCAAAAATTGAATCAGACACAAAGGTATCTATTAATCTCTGCATAGCTCTGGTATTAAATACTTAAATACAATACTGAATGTTAACCAGTTCAGTCAAGAATTTAGGTGTTGGCAAGACCTGCCTATTTTCATTCTTTATAGTGATGATGTGAGCTTATATACATGTTGTATTTTTGTTTTTTATTTTTAATCAGTTTGCAAGAATTTCAAGCAAACTTTTTAAACTCTGTCATTATGGGGTATTGTGTGTAGAATTTTGAAGTGAAAAATGAATTTAATCCACTTTGGAATAAGGCTGTAACGTGACAAAATGTGGAATAAGTGAAGCAATGTAAATACTTTCCGGATGCCCTGTATGTCTGTCTGAATAGATCATTGTAAAACAACTTTAACTTCACCCCTATCCCCCATTTTAGCATTATATAAGCATTTGATAAATACATTATATTACATTGTCAGCAAATTAATAGCTGCAAGCTCTCTATGTTCCAGTGGCAACTGAAAAGACAGAAACTAAGGTGACAAGTTTGCATAGAACAGAAGTCAGCGTGGACGCACTGGTCAACAAACCACTCAACTTTAATGTGGGAGATTGATGTTTGTTTCAAATCCATAATCAACATGCCTTTTGGTATGAAAATTTCTGGAGGGATTTCTGTATCCTGTTTTTTCTGTAACATTGCAGTTAAATATTTAACCTTCACGGAAATATGCTAACAATGTTTCTAAATAAAGTTCTAAAAACTGTTATTCATGCCATTAATAAATAGGTTACCATTTTTATAGTTTAAAATGTTGTTTGAAGACAGAGTCTTTGTTAAACTTGTTTGCAAGCTGGAAAATGAAATTTCACACTCAGTTCAAAAGAGTGTTCTTCCTTTGCTATGGTTAAGGAACAGTTAGGTGTCATAAGCAGACAAAAGGATAGACCCACACGCTGAGCACTGGAAAAGTTTAACAGGTTTATTTACAGGTTGAGAATAAAACAGAATGGCACTGTCAGTGATATGTTGAGTTTTCCAGGCGAAGCAGCTGAGGAATTGCAGGCGGTCCGTGTACACACACACACTCACAGTCTCTTTGGCTTTACTGGTTTCTGATTTGCGGAGAAGTCTGCACAGAAACAAGGATTAATCCAGGGCAAAATAAACAGACAGACAGAACAGGCTGAGGCTGAGGCTGAGCACGTTACCTGGCTGACGCAACGATCTGGCCACAACTGAGTGTCTACTTCAATCTTAAATAGTCAGCTCCTGATCCTCTGATGAGCTGCAGGTGAGTTAATTAGCAGAGTGCTGACAGGTGAGTGGCTGGCAGGGAGGCGAGGAATGAAAGAAGGAATGGCAGGAAGGAACCCCCTCAGAGAAAAAGGTAAACAACACACACACACCGACAGAGAGCAAGAGAGAGAAAAACCAACAGCGAGAGGGAAAAGATAGAAAACAAGCAGAACAGCATGAGAGGTTTCGGGGACCATGACACTATGTTTGGGTACAAAATATGTTTTGGTAGGGAAAGATGATGGTGAGGGTTCAAAGAAACTGTCCCCCCTTATCCTAGATGTTTTGCAGTGCTACTTCTCCCTCTGCTTCTGATTTAGAAAATAGTCATTCATTGCATGTCCACCAGAGATCCATGCCAGTGAAATGTTTAAATGTTTGGACAAATAAGGCAGCACAGTTATGCAATGGTTAGAACTGTTACCTCACAGCAAGAAGGTCCTGAGTTTGAATCCTCCAGCCAGCTGGGGCCTTTCTGTGTGGCGTTTACATGTTCTCCTCATGCTTGTGTGGGTTCTCTCCAGGTACTTGGGTTTCCTCCCACAGTTCAAGGACATGCATGGGGTTAGGTTAATTGGTGATTCTAAAATAGTGACATAAGCATGGCTGTCTGTCTCTTCGATAGGCTAGCGACATGTCCAGGGTATACCCTGCCTTTTGCATTATGATAGCTGGGATAGACTCCAGCCCCCCCATGTCCCTCAATAAGTGGAATAAAATGGATGGATTTGGGCAAATTACTGATAAATGTTTATTGTTTGTTAAGGAAGTTGGCTTATTCATTTGAAGAAGCCACATGATGTGATTAATAGTTTTGGGGAGAAAGAACACTTAGATACTGGAAAGGAAGTGCATAACTAACTCTGTACATATCTCAGTGTGCAATACTCAATACCTCCTGCTATTAACACCCAACCACTGCAGTATGAAAGATTCTGTTCTACTGCTACTAGTAAACTATATTATTGTATTATATATACATACTTTTATATAATAAAATCCCCACTCACCCTGCTGGTGGTCTTTATCATTCAAGCTCAGGTCCTCTACCAGAGGCCTAGGAGCTTGAGGGTCCTGCACAGTATCTTTGCTGTTCCTAGGACTGTGCTCTTCTAGACAGAGACCTCGGATGTCATTCCTGGGATCTGTTGGAGCCACTCGCCCAGTGTAGGGGTTACTGCCCCGAGTGCTTCGATTACCACGGGTACCACTGTTACCTTCGCCCTCCACATCTTTCCTAGCTCCTCTCTCAGCCCTTGGTATTTCTCGGGTTTCTCGTGTTCCTTCTTCTTGATGTTGCTATCACTTGGTATAGCTACATCTATCACTACAGCCTTCTTCCTCTGCTTGTCCACCACTACTATATCTGGTTGGTTAGCCATCACCAGTTTGTCTCTATCTGGAAGTCCCACAGGATCTTAGCTTGGTCATTCTCAACTACCCTAGGAGGTGTATCCCATTTTGACCTTGGGACTTCCAGGCCATACTCAGCACAGATGTTCCTGTATACTATGCCAGCCACTTGGTTATGGCGTTCCATGTATGCCCTGCCTGCTAGCATCTTGCATCCTGCTGTTATGTGCTAGATTGTCTCAGAGGCATCTTTGCACAGCCTGCACCTGGGGTCTTGCCTGGTGTGGTAGACTCCAACCTCTATCGATCTTGTGCTTAGGGCTTGCTACTGTGCTGCCATGATTAGCACCTCTGTGCTGTCTTTCAGTCCTGCTTTGTCCAGCCATTGGTAGGATTTCTCAAAATCAGCCACTTCTTCTATCTGCCGGTGGTACATGCCATGCAGGGGCCTGTCCTTCCATGATGGTTCTTGTTCTTGCTTCTTATCTCTCTTGTGTTTCTGCTGCCTGAGGTATTCACTAAGCACGTGATCAGTTGTGGCCATCTTCCTGATGTACTCATGGATGCTTGTTGTTTCATCCTGGATAGTGGTTCTGACACTCACTAGTCCTCGGCCTCCTTCTTTCCACTTAGTGTACAGTCTCAGGGTGCTGGACTTAGGGTGAAACCCTCCATGCATGGTAAGGAGCTTCCTTGTCTTGATGTCAGTGGCTTCTTTTCCTCCTTTGGCCAGCTTATTATCCCAGCAGGGTATCTGATGACGGGCAGGGCATAGGTGTTTGTTGCCCGGATCTTGTTCTTCCCATTCAGCTGACTCCTCAGGACTTGCCTGAGTTTTTTTTAACTGCTTATCCAACTTGAGGTGGGGTTAGCCATGGGTATGGATGGGGGTTGTCATGGAGAGAAAGGCGGTTACACCCTGAACAGGACATCCATTTATTACCCGATTACCCTAATAGAAAACATATACATTTTTGGACTTATATTTTGTTTATCATTGTGATAGGTACACTTAGGTCCATAGGTTAAAACATAGTGCATGTTGCAGAAAAAGCAAGAGTTTGCCTTTTATACTTTATGGATTCAACTTAACAGATCAAAGAGAGAGTACACACCTCATATATGTGAAAAAGGGTTAGTTTTCACAGCACTCTGCAGAAAAATTAAGTATACCCCATGGTTCAATAGATTGTAGAACCGCCTTTAGCAGTAATAACTTATAGTAATGGTTTTCTGTATGACTTTTTCAGTCTCCCACATTGCTGTGGAGGAATTTTAGCACTCTGCTTTACAACTTTGCTTCAGTTAATTAAAGTTTGTGGACATTTGTTTATGCATAGCTCTTTAAAGGTCCTGCATTTCGATCAGGTTGAGGTCTGGACTTTGACTGGGCCATTGCAATACCTTGATTTTTTTGCTTTTTTAGCCATTCTGTTATAGATTATAGCTTGCTGTGCTTGGGATCATTGTCCTGTTGCATGACCCAGTTTGGCCCAAGCTATAGCTGTTGGACAGATGGCCTCACATTTAGCTCTAAAATACTTTGGTATAAAGCAGAGTTCATGGTCAACTCAATGACTGCAAGGTGTCCAGGTCCTGTGGCTCAAAAACAAGCACAAATCATCATCATGTTTGGTTTTCACCAATGGTAAATGGACTGGTGTTTATATAGTACTTTTCTACTCAATTTGAGAACTCAACTTTCTTACTACAACCCGAATTCCGGATAAGTTGGGACGTTCTTTAAATTTGAACAACAAATGAAAACCAAAGGACTTCCAAATCACATGAGCCAATATTTTATTCACAACAGAACATAGATAACATAACAAATGTTTAAACTGAGAAATTTTACAATTTTATGCACAAAATGAGCTCATTTCAAATTTGATGCCTGCTACAGGTCCCAAAAAAGTTGGCATGGGGGCAACAAATGGCTGAAAAAGCAAGAAAGTCCAAAAAGATTCAGCTGGGAGAACATCTAGCAACTAATTAAGTTCATTGATATCAGGTCTGTAACATGATCAGCTATAAAAGGGATGTCATA
>VUQS01023930.1:16986-47019 GCA_015108495.1 Heterochromis multidens | reverse complement strand
GTTTTGTTTGGTTTAAAAAAAAAAAAAAAAAAAGCCAAAACACTCAGATTGAGACTTCATAACTAGAATTCACTGAGCAGTGGGGGATGCCACGGTGGCTACATCCATTTTTATTTATAGTATATGTTCCAATAACTTCAATGTCACTAACCTATTGTTGTAAGGTTATTTACTTGGTAATTTATTATTTTAAGCTAAAGTGAAATTGTTATTTTATTTGTTGGAGTTTTTCAAATATTGCCTGAGTTCCTAGATTTATGGATTTTTTTCAGTAACTGATACTGATTTCTGGAAAGAGACATAGCTACTGATTTTTGCAGATTTTCAGTGTTTTCTAATGCCTTTTATTTCCATTATATTCAGCAGAAGGAAGACATCTCTACAATCAGTATCTCCAAAACTGGGAAACACAGCACTACTGGCCACAGGAAGAAAAAATTAATTTGATTATGGGATTAACAGTTCTTGTAAGGGGTTAAAAGTGATCCTTCACATCCTGAAAGTTTGGAAATTAGTTTCATTAATTTTGGCCCAGTTCTGGTTCACACAGGCTTCTTTTTAAACAAACAAAAATCATAGTGTCTCATTAAATGGGTAATTTTGCATTAGCATGTCATAGAGAAACCAAATTCTGCTGACTGACAGCAGGCCGTGCAGCACTTTAATGCTTCTGATCTATATATTTATGTTCCCTGGTGTCACATACATCACATACTGTTATTGTGTGAAAACAGTCATGCAGAGATAAAAATCTAGCATAGAAGGGGGAAAAAAAATGACAGTTTTTCTTCTAACACTGGCCTCAATCAATCATAATTCAAAGCAGCAGTTCAACACTGTGCATAATAAAAGGAGAAAGCAGCACTTCATGTCAAAAAATAACTCCTGCAGCACATCATACGTCAGTGGTATGTAACAGACTGAAAGGTTACTTCAGCTGTTTTAGCATTCATTAGCGAGTCAGAGTGTGTACATGGTAATGTGTGTTTGTATGCATTCAACATGAGTGTGGAGCTGTACAGTAAATAAGCAGTGCGGCCCCCTCAGGGATGTACAAGGGCAGGTCAGTGGGATAAAACTGTAAAACGTGCACACTCTGCTGCAGGAGGATCTGTAGCTTGAGCAGAATATATTAAAAACTCTTAAATCTAAACTAAATCTCTTTTTGGGAACATCATAATACAGAGAATGTCACAGGAGGCATTTAAATAAACACATTGCCTTGAACAGAAAGAAATCATGGTGCCTCTTTTTTCTTCTTTATTGTCCATTAAGCTCCTGTCTGTACTCTCACACTCACTATAGTTTTTAAATATGATTACTGCAGCAGTAGTGCAGAGACAAAACTTTCATCTGATTTTCAAAGCAGGATGTGCATGATGAAGAGCTTAAATGAGCTGCGTAGCTTCCAGAAAACCATTGTTATTAGTCAAATCCACCAGTGTTCCCTGCATTTGGGTGCAGCTTGTGCTTGCATGCCGTGTGCATACTAGCATTGGCCAAAACACTGATGAGACTACCTGCTCTATTAAGTTGCGCTCTTGTATGTAGGCGACTGTATATCATGTATGTTGTACAACTGGGAGACCACCTTATGTAGTCGTGGAAAAAGGAAGTACACCATCTTTCAACCCCAGATGAACAACAAAACAGCAGTGTGTGTGAAAAACTAAGTACACCCTCACTGCTTTCATAGGAATTAAGAGGTGAAGTAGCAGCCAGGTTCTGATAATCAAATGCACTTAATTAATTGATCATTAGCAAGTGTGAGCACCTCTATAAAAGCAGAGTTTTGGCAGTTTACAGGTCTGGAGCATTCAGGTGTGTGTTAACAAAATGCCAAGGAGGAAAGAAATCAGCAATGATCTTGGAGAAGAATCTGCGAAGGGTTATACACCCATTTCCAAATAGTTTGAAGTCCATTATCCTACAGTAAGAAAGATTATTCACAAGTGAAAAACATTTAAGACAGTTGCCAACCTTCTCAGGAGTGGACATCCAAATAAATTCACCAGAAGGTCAGACCGTGCAATGTTCAGAGAAACTGCAAAGAACCCAAGAGCTCCATCTAAGACTCTACAGGCCTAAGTTAGCATGTTAAATGTTAAAGTTCATGACAGTACAATTAGAAAAAGGCTGAACAAGTTTGGCTTGTTTGGAAGGATTGTCAGGAGAAAGCCTCTTCTCTCAAAAAAGAACATGACAGCACACTTTGCGATGTTGTTTGCAATGTTGCATCTGAAAAAACCACAAGACTTCTGGAACAATGTGGAGCTGTTTGTCCATAATGCACAGTGCCACCAAACACAGCATATCAGCACAAACACCTCATACGAACTAACAAGCACAGTGGTGGAGGGGTGATAATTTGGGCTCAACAAGCTACTGAATGATGTGGTGTACTCAGTTTTTCACACACAATGCTTCTGCATTTTGGCTTAAATTTTGTAATAAAAAGTGACACAGTATAATGTGTCACGTATGGTTGTTATCTCAGATTATATTGACCTAATTTTAAGGCCTGGTAAGGACTAGATCTTTTTTTTTTGTGATGTCCTGACTCCTGACATGTAAAACCTTAGAAATGACAGATGGTTTACTTCCTTTTTACCATGACTGTATACTACATACCTGAAAACAAGTATAATGAAAACAAAGTTTACTTGGATGTAATGAAGCATTGATGTTAGTCATCATGATTCTGTCAGCCAGCTGCTGTAATTTAGATGCGCTGCACAAATCCGGTGATGGTTATTTTGTAATGCTGGCTTCACAGGGAATTTTTGCTACTGTGGCAAAAGTTAAACTCTCTCTAGTAGGTTATCGAATCAAATCACCTCAACTAAATCAGTACTCAACTGTTAGATTTTTACAGATATTTGTGATCATTCTCACTTAGACAGTCCTTCCACTGAACACTGCTTCAATGGAGGGTACAGTTCGAGAAAACCTGAACTTTTGTGTTTGTGTGTTTGTGAAAAAAAACTCTACAAAGCAGACTAATGATTGTTCCTGCTCCAAATTGTGTATTTTATTTATCTAATGCAGTGCACATAACAAATAACCTTTTTCTTTGTGTCTTGACGGTGAAAAAATGTGTGTCTCACCTGAAATTATCCTGTTGCACTGGTCACAGAAGATAGGACAACATCTTCTGTCAGCACTAATTAGACTAATGACTGTCAATCACACATCAAAGGAGATGCCCGGGGATGAAGAGTGTTTCTATATTTGGACCTTTTTTCTCAGTATGATGAAAACAACACTAGACCATCCAAACAAGCAGTTCAGGATGGTAAAATTGAAATAAAAAAACTACAATTAAAAACAAAAAAGATGACCTTTCTCAGAGCTCACAACAAAACAATTAATGCCTGCTTAAAAATTCATTAAATTTACCTTTAAGCTGAAAGATGTTTTTCTTATTTTGTTTTATTCTCTTTATTTGTGTCTCTGTGTGAATCTGTCATGACTTCAGGTACATCCAGAACTCGCAGCCCTACCTGAACAACATGACAGCAGTGGGCTGCATGATGGCACTCGCTGCGGTGTTCCCACTGGGGATTGATGGTCACCACGTCCAGAAATCTCAGTTCCCCGTCGTCTGCCAGGTAACAGAGAAAAAGAGACAGACAGTGGGGGGGAAGGAGAACTAAGAGCCAGAAGGCAAAGTGTAGAGGAGTTAATCAGATTATTAACTACAAATATATTTTCCTAGTGATGTGATACCAGTAGCTTTTAGCACTTTATGGCTTTTACAGTGAGAAATTATTCACATTTGCTAAGTATCAACAGGACCCACTATTGGATTGAAAAATTAAGCCAATGTGAAGTGCCAAAAACTGCAGTTTCTCAAGCGGCCACCTAAGACTGGCTCCAAAAGCAAATCAGTCCTTGTGGACTCCCATGTTAAAATGCCCAACTTTATATCTGAAATGTACAAAAAGTGGTTTAGGTCTCTATAATTAATTTATGACTTCTTAACAAATATATGTGCGAGGGGTGGAGGGGATCATTTTTTATTTTCTTTTTATTAAGGCTTAAAGTCCATGGCCGCTTTAACTGACAGGTCAGTGTTTCCACAAGCAGCAGTTAGACTTCTTCTCAGCTAATTGGAATCACAGAACTGAACCGTTTGAGGGTGTTTGTGTTATTGCTTCTTATTGGAGCTTTTTATTACAGTTTTCTGAGCAGTAATTTGGCTTGCTGTGTGCATAATTTTAATAACACATCTTCCAAGTATGTGTTCTAGTTTTGGTGAGTGAAATTCTATTTTTTAATGTGTGATACTTTACTAGGGGGTGTACTCATAGACAGTAGAAGAGATGGACATAGCTTCTGGTTGTGAAAAGTGAAGCCAACATGAAGTGCTTTTTTTCTTCAGGCCCTGTGTGCTCTCATTACAAAAAAATCACTCTTCTTTCTCACAAAATGTATTGATTGAGTGTTTCCTACTTCAGTCACGACATCATCAGAGGAACAGGTGATAAAAACATGTAAAGAATAAAAATAATAAAACAGACAATGGCTGAGAAAATTTCATTTTGCTAGCTTTGATAGCTTGCAATTCATCTGAGATGCTACTGTTAATTGTTAGTCAGAAAGCAGCTTAAGCTTAACAATCCCTCCGTGAATCAAACACTGTGCTGATGTTGACCCGTTGTTTTGTCCTGATGAGCATTATTAGATAAAACTGGCTTTCTTCAAACTAATGCTAGCTAACATTACCTTCACTAAATTTTCAAAGAAACTAACTTAGAGTGCTTAATTTATTTTAAAACTTTGAGTATTTGGCTTTAGAATATTTTATTACTGTATATTGATAACACTGTGAAACACAACTTTTGGTTGTTGATGCCAGATGGACTGGTCTGAGTATTTCAGAAACTGCTGATCTCCTGGGATTTTCCCACACAACCATCTCTAACGTTTACAGAGGATGATATGGAAAAACAAATCCAGTGAGCGGCAGTCCTCTGGGTGAAAATGCCAGAGGTCAGAGGAGAATGGTTAGATTGCTAAGAATTGAATTGAACATGATTTATTGAGGATTCAATTAAGCTATTTTGCGATTTGATCATCACAGCAGAATGGAATTAGGATAGGACCCCCTCCTGGATAGAGCTCTGAGTGACCAGGGTGAGGCGGAGATAGGGAGAAGGTGAGGTGCACAAATGAGAATCTGAAAGGGAGAATGACAGAGGAGCACTGAGATTTAAAGTATGCACAGTGGAGGCTGATTGGCTTGGAGAAGCCGGGCAAGAAGATGATTGGACTAGAGCAATGATGTCAGCATTGAGTTTGACAGCATTGGAAAGTGGAAGTGATGTAAAGAATAGTGTAGCAGTGATTACTAGTGATCACAGATCTTCCTTATTGAATTTACACACAAGCTTCATATTGGAAAAATGCTGCCTGGTCTGACGAGTCTCAATTTCTGCTGCGACATTCGGGTGGTAGGGTCAGAATTTGGTGTAAACAACACGAAAGCATGGCTCCACCCTGTGTTTTACCAACAGTTCAGGTGGTGGTGGTGGTGTAATGGTGTGGAGGATATTGGCTCACTTTGGGCCCCTCAGTACAAAATGAGCATTGTTTAAACACCACAGCCTACCTGAGTATTGTATGTCCATTTTTTTATGATCACAGTGTACTCATCTTCTGATCTGGTGACTGTGTAAGCAGTCACAAGATCCAGCCAATCAATCCAATAGAGCACCTTTGGGATGTGGTGGAACAGGAGAGTCTCATCATGGCTGGGCAGACAAATGTGCAGCAACTGCGTGATGCTATCATGTCAATATGGACCAAAATCTTAACATTTTTAGCTCCTTGTTGAATCTATGCCACGAAGAATTAAAGCAGTTCTGAAATGAAAAGGAGGTCCAACCTGTTACTAGTAAGGTGTAACTAATGAAGTGGCCTGGAGTGTATTTTCTCTGCCTGTGAGGTATGAACAATCAGGAAAAAACACTTATTATCCAGGAACAATATTTTTTTTTGTTACAAAGTGTAAGTGGAGGGAGGCAAAAGGTGTTCCTGATGAAGTGTTTTGTGTGTGTGTATGTGGTCTTCTTGTTTAATTACCTTAAAAGTTGTAAATAGACATTTAATTAAAACTGTCGTGTTGCTGCATACACACAATAAAATACATTGATGTGGCTTTAGCTGCATTTCCTCTAGGGCAGTATCTTTGGAAAGTCTGAGAAGTTCTGTGGTTTTAAATATTTTCTGGCAGCACAACACGAATTGGAAAAGACTGGTCCAGCTGCAAGAGCTCTCAAATTAGCATTTATTATATGCATTTGTTTAACGGGTTTGCTTATGTTTTTGCACTTTCCAGATACAGCTGTCAGTTTTAGTACAGCTCTCCCCTTCTGTGCCTACTTTAAGCAAACCCACATTTAGGTGTCATGACACACTGACAGTTGTGATATTCTTTGCCTGTGGCAGGCAGACACCTGCAAACCAGACAGCAGTCATTTCAGGGTTTTGATCATGCTTATTTAGTGCATGAAAGACAACCAAAGTTTAAACACTGTCAAAATTCATTAAGTGTTTGAAATTATTTTGGCATTCATTCTTGTAGCCAGGACTTTCTGGGTGCCAGGATAGCACAGATGATGGGATCCCAGCGCTAATGAGGAGTGGGAGTATATCTCTGTCACCCATGTTGAGCCTTTGTGTAGCAGAGGCGAGAGGGAGATTTCCATTTCTGTTGCTTCTCTGCTCTTTGTCCCTGTCCAGTTATTCCCTCTCATGCTTTGTTCTGCCTCTCTCTTGCACTCTGCCTCTGACCTTCTCTTTTTTCTAGTCCTGCAATCTCTCCATCTCTTGGGATTCATATTATCTCTCCCCTACTATTGCCTGCTCTCTGCATCTTACCTTGTCATCTATCTTTTTTGCGGCCCATACTTTACTCTCCCACTCTCCGCTTATATATCTATCAATGTGTCTGTCTACCCCCATTCTCTCCTTTTCCTTTTCTTTTGTTCATCTCACCCTCCCTGCTACTCTTTTTTTGTTAACTCATCCCTCTCCTGTTATTGTGGATGTGTTGGATTTTTTAATGAATGTAAACATAGATAGAGACATATTCTCTCTTAATGGGAATAATTAAGGGTTTCTTGGATTTGTCGTACTTTAATAAAGGCTTCATTTTTGCAAGGGAAACTTGTCAAAATCATATTTCAGTGCACGTCAGTTTTATAGTTTCAAAAATGATATTTTTATTGCTTTGAGCTGAACGAGCATCAATGAGTGGTGCAGTAACTAGTGTAGACTGTGGATTTTGTTTTTACCCTTGTGTACAACCTAAAAGGAATACTTGCATATGCTATTTTGGAACTCTTAAAAAAATCACTTCAATAAAACATCACCATGCAGCATAAATGCACAGATCTTGCTGTATGAAAGATGCAAATGCAGCAAATTTGTCATAATTGTATTTAGTGCTATAATATAGCAAAAAAAAATTTCATGTCAGTGTAAACAAACACATAGATTTCATAGATCAATGCACACGGACTTGCAAGGACGTCCCAGAACTGAAGCAAATCTCCAAATTTTAATGACTTCTTTTGATATAATGGTACTGAAATACTGTAGAAAACAAGAAGGAACCAAAAAAAAAAGCTCCCATGAGATTTTTGGTTGCAGTATCTTTGAGAGATGCAGAAAAAGTGAACCGATATCTGCATACATAGTTCTTACTGTGAAGCATGGAGGAGGAGCAGTGATGGTGTACATGTAGGGGGGCTTTCCTGTTGACACTGTTGGAGATTAATTCACAATTAAAGGCAACTCTTATCCAGCATGACTACCACAGCACCCTGCAGAGGCACATTGACCTCTCTGGTTTGAGCTCGATGGAACCATCATTACTGTTAAAGCAGAACAATGAGCAAAAACACCAGCTTCAGGCTGACAAAAACTGCTTTCATACATTGTGGAAACTTAAAAGGCCTGGCACATCTGGATTGGACATTAGTCTTATTAGTCTTTAACCTTTCCTTAGCACAAAATCTGTGTGAATGTGTGAATAATGTAGCTAATATAGACATGCAATAAAGTAACACATCTGAAGTAAGTGGGACTATTTCCTGCAAGTACTACATGTAAGAAAAGAGTACTTTGATAACAACCCTTACCTGATTCTCTCAAAATTGTCCAGTTTATGTGTGAAAATGGCTAAAGAGGGCTTCATCAGATCACCTGACCTCTACCATCACCAACCTAAACCTAGCTGAGATACTTTCGAATTTTGAATTTCAAAGTTATTTATTTAGAAGGGACAGTGCATATTAATGAACATATCAATGTAAATATGCCAGAGTTAGCCAAAAGGTTACTTTTCATCTGTAGTCCCTGGCAGGCCAGACAAAAACAATAAATAAGAAAACTAACACACCATCAGACAATGTACAGCAATCTAGTCCAGACAACAAATACATAAAATTACAACATAAAAATCCATGGGATGAGTTGAAGCACAGAGTGAAGGAAGAACAGTCAACAAGTGGTTAACATATGAAAACTTCTGTTGGAGAAGCTCATTAAGCTGGTTAAGAGACTGAAGAGTGCAAAGATGTTATTACACTAAAAGTTGGCTGCTTCATAGAATTTGTTTGAAGTTTTTTTTTTTCAACTTGTGGTGTAATCCAAATGTGCTGTTTAATAGCTTTTCTTAAAGTGTATAAAATATAAAAATAATGAAAAACCTCCGAATGAGTAAACATGTCCGGACTTTGCTGTACCCTTGAATAACGGTATTTTAAAATTAAAATCCTCTCCTCTGGCCTAATCTTCTCATTTCTCCTTGTCTACTCCACTTTTCCTCCTCTCTTCTCTCCTCCTCTGCAGTTCCGCCTGTGGCTCCTCGGCCTCGGCTTCAGCCTGGCGTACGGCAGCATGTTCACCAAGATCTGGTGGGTCCACACCCTCTTCACCAAGAAGGATGAGAAGAAGGAGAAGAAGAAGGTAAGGAGGAGGGAGTCAGGAAGGGATGGAGGGTGGAAGGGATTAGCCTCTCAGCGGTCTCCGGAGAGCAGAGAAAGGATGGGATAGCGAGCCCAGTCCACGCAGCATGTGTGGCACCGACTGATAAAAAAGTTCTTTAAAAAAACTTTGCAGCCTTCGTAGTAACATAAGCTTCTGAGGGGCCAGCGTTGCATCATTCACTACCAGAGTGCAAGGATAAGGGTTGGACACACACCGATATAGATACTGTACTTTACACATAAAGCACACATGCAGAAGCTGACTCTGGGCTCCTGATTCCCTCGTCATCACATTTATTTGCATGCTAAAACAGGGTGTGTGTGTATTTCTTTGTGGGTATGTGTGTGTGTGTGTGCACCCTCTTTAAAGATAGTGTATCCTGCAGCCAGTAAGATATTGCCAGTCTGTGATGTGTTGTGGGATTTTCTAAGACCTAATCAGAAGAATAAGAGATTAAGCCATTTATGGAATATTTATGAATATGGATGAGTATTAAAGTTCTATGCAGAAATCCAACCTTCGGGGGGTTTATTATTTGAGCCAAAGCACAACGAATCGGGTTGACTTTCAACTCTCTTCGTGTCCACAGAAGGGCAATTTGCCAGAGCTCTATGAGAGTATTTAAAGAAACTTTCACAAATGGAGGGGAGAATGGGCACTTTTCAAAAAAATTTTCATGCAACTCGAGTGAAGAGGCAGCCCAGGACTGTGTAATGTGTTTTCTTCTTTATTTTATTCTTCAGTTTTGGTTGTTCCACACTTGAATGGTTGTTACTATGTTGGAGGTGCTGTGAGTAAGCCAGCATGGCTGAAGTTAAAAAAAATTGGAGAGTGGAAAGAGAGAAGCGGAGCAAAGTGGGAGAGCTCATTTTTGTTGCTTGTTTTTGGTTACGGCTTTATTGCTTCCATTATAGCTCAAGTTAAGAATAATAGAATTGATACTGCTCGCTTCCACACAAAAGCAGTGTCATCTCAGTTTGTATAAATGATGATTTCAGGTGGGAGTGCAAATATAGGCTCTGCAGCCGCACACACAAGCACACAGACACACAAACTCCTGCTGCTTCTAAAAACACACACTCTGTTAAGACACACATTCAGAGAGACAATTTGTGCCCAGTCATCCAGAAATCACAAGGACGCCTGTCGCATTATTTGTCCTGGTAGTTTGTCTTTGTTTGTGGACCAGCTCGTGATGCCCTTGGATAGTGATGACTCTTGTGTTTCTGTTTGTGTGTGTCTCTGTCTCCAACTCACACAGCAACACTTGGAGCCATGGAAACTCTACGCAACAGTCGGAGTGCTGCTGGCTATCGACTTCCTGTCACTCATGATCTGGCAGATTGTGGATCCTCTGCACATTACTAAGGAGGTAGAGTACTAGAGACAGATGAGATCATTTGTATGTTACCGCCCGTTTGCACGGACCGTGCAGCCACAGCCATCAGCCAGAAACGCAGTAATGGGACACTCGGTCGCGACTGAAGAAATTTTCTTTCATTTGGATTCATTTTGACTCAAAGAGCACAGTTTGAAACAGGGATAAATATCATGTTTAAGCACAGATGAACAGTAGCACTATAACAGTGATATTTAGGACTTCTATATATTTATCCTGGGAGGAGACACAAATCCCTTGGGAGTTGCATCAGGAAGGGCATCCAGCGTAAAAATCTGCTAAATCAAACATGCTCAGCTACCCGCTGAATAAGGGAGCAGCCAGATGTAGCTTTTATATGTCCATCTGTGCTCAGTGTTTGTTAAAAGCACTGTTTAGGTTACTCTGCGGCATCTCTATTGTAAGGAAGTTTCATTCCTGCCTCATTTCTACTTTCAATGTCCCATAACATTGTATGTTTTAACCACCTTCATCACCTTTATACTAAAAATTACTGAAAGCTTGGACCCATTTGCTTTGTTATTTCATACCACTAGCTTCCATTAAATTGTAGCTGGTTGCTTTTTCATTGGTAGTGTGAACACACCATTAGTATATTTTTAAAAAAAATGGTTTTATCTATTTGAATCTTGATTTTCAGCATTGAATCTTGGCATTTTCAGCTGTCACAGTTCAGAAAACATTTTTTTCTGTGTACTGAAGGAATATGGAGTATCATACAATAGTTAGTGAAGATCATTTTGAATCCTCAACCTGACCATGAGGATCTGACTTTGAAACCAAGGGCACTGCACTCTCATACAGCAGCAACTTGTCAATCATACAGTAAGGGTACCTAATTTATTATTTATTTTACTCTAAACTGAACCAGAATTTATATAGAATTTATAGTGTTTGACCAGGAACCTATCAGGAAAGTGTTTACTAATGTATTAAACCAAGGTAGCAGAAAGGTCGTTTTTCCATAAATTTCTGCACAGTCTGACTTCTTTTAAAAACCATAGGAAGCTACCCTTGCTGGCAATTAGAAAGAATGCAGGGTAAAGGAACTCCTGACTTTACTTTTCCAACCTAGACACTACGTATATCTTTCATGTACAGCCTATGATTTTAGCCTCTTTCAAACGATGCTCTAATTGCTTTTAATTTTTTATGTAGCATTCGCTGTTCAAGCTGGTCTTTGCTCATTAATCTTGAAAGCAGCTGCCATGAAGGTGCTCAATGTTACCTGCCAAGCACCAAACAGTAGTCAGTCAGTTACTGTTAAAGTTAGTGGCCTATGAAGAAATTACATTTAGCAGCTAAAAACTGCTAAATGTAATTTCTTCACTATTTTTTCCCTGGCTGAGAATGTTGGAAAAGTTTCACTGGGAATGTTGAAAAAGTTGCAGTGCTAAAGAGAAGGCTAAATATTTGTTTTGCTGCCTTTTTATCCCCTTAGTGGCCAAATTCAGTTAATGCTTCTCTGATACATTTTTTGATGTAATAATGAGCCATGCAGTCTTTTACAAGACATTTTGACATGTCACAGTGGAGAAAATTTTTAAACATTGCTGAATTCACTTTGGGGTCAGAAGACATTGTTAATGTTATATGTGATACCTCCTTGTCCACACCAACTTGAAGAGATATTAGTTAAGGAGAGGTTGGCTGTTTGGTTTGATGGAAAATCTATAAAAATGAGAATCCATTAACTGGAGTTTTTTTAAAATCTATATTCAAGTTTTACTTCATTTCAAAACTCAGTAGTGGCACAGCAAACTTTCTGGTAATCAATCCAATTTCTTTGAGGTCTCTTTTTTTATTCTCTACCAACTCCTGAGAGAAATATCTGGCCCTTTGGCTGCTAAATGATCTACTATGTTCACTAGCTAGTTACTAACTGTGCACAGTGGGCTTTTGCAGCTTTCCTGCTAAAAATGGCTGCCTGCTGCAGCTGAAAACAATGCTTTGAGAGCTGTGGTAAATAAAAACACTGGGGCAAAATATGCTGTAATGCTGAGAGGAACTGCAGTGTGTGTTTGTCACTGTGAGTCACCCCTTTCATAAAATGAAAATGCATGCAGGTAATTTATTGCTAACATGAAAATTTTGATTTGAAACCACTCTGATGATGTGAAAATTAGAAGTGCTCTCCTCTTCTTCTTTTTACCACTTCACGGTTTCTACTCCAAAAACTGATCTGCATTTCAAGAAGGAGAGATCATTTGGAAGAAAAGACCAAAATTTATTGCAGAAACATGAGCATGCAAATTGAAGTTATTTTAGTTAGATTCCGATGAGAAGAAACATCACAGAGCAGAGCCCCAGATGAAGGTAGGAGAGTGGAGTGGATAAGAGTGGTGATGTTGAAACTGAGTAAGAGATGATTTTGTCAGTGTGGGAAAACGGAAGTGACGAAGACAAACTAGAGCAGCAGGAATAGCTCATATCAAGACAAAGAGAGACAGAACATTTTTCTTTATAAAACTTGTGCTTCAGTATCATTTTACCACAGTGGTAACTTCTCATGTAAGCCCTCGCATGTGTCCTCGTGTTACAGGATGCCACTAGTGGATGAAAAAACACCACAGAGAAGCTTTGACACGAGTTATGATGGCGTTTTTGTAGTGTTAGTGTGTGTAGTGTAACTGCATGTAGCCTTACTGGCATCTGGAATGTCCTGGATTGTCATAGATGTTGCTTTATGCTAATTGTTTTCTAGACAAAGGTTATTAGCTTCTAGCTGTCTATCCACTGCACCTACATACATAATAATACCTTGCCCTTGATACCATGTCTCCACCCATGGTTACAACTGTGCAAACTCTGGTTGCAAATGAAGCCATTAGTGCAAGGTGGCAGCATCCTTCCCTCTATATTTTGCCTTCCCTTTTTATTGTCATTGTTTGTGGGTGTTGCACCAAGCAGCAGCCTCTATAGTTGAAAAATGAAGCCAAGATAGTAATGCCAAAAATGGGAAAGCAGTTCCTCAAAGTGTCACTTGAGACTGACTCCAAACATGAGGCAGAAGTGAGCCTTGTACATTCCCATGTTTGAGTGCACAATACACAGGTCAGCAGCCTGGTTTTGGTCTATATATACACAATAACTGTACTGAAGGTGAATATTTTTTTTGTAACTCATCCATTTAAAGATTATTAAGACATGTAGATTTATTACGGGCATGGTCAGTTTGAGTGATATGAGATGCCACTAGCTGGTAGGCTTCAACTCCACTAATAATAGAGTCACTGCAGTGTTTTTGGTGTTGGTGTCATTTGGATCATTTTAATTCTAGTATGCATGCCATCGAACATGGTCATCTAAGTATGGTCACTTCTGCCTCCTCAGATAAACATGGCAATGGCGAAAGTGCTAATTTTGAGGCTTTAAAATGCAGCGTTCACAAAGCAGTGGGTGATCATGGTCTCTAAATTCATCTTTTATATGCAGTCCATGACTTACAGATTAGGAATTGTGTTTTTGTTGTTGTTCACTGAAACATGATGATAATCCAGCAGAGTTCAGACAATAAAAAACAAACTGAGTTTAACTCTTTAGCCTTATTTAGTAGAAAATTAGTGTTGGAAATATTCAGGAATCAAGACACAGGTGTTATTATTGTGTATTCGGACACTCTTCTATTTAAACTTTATATCCTGAATACAGTCAAAATCTGATTAAGACAAGAGAACCAGGACACTAGAATGCATGTAAACAAACTCATTAAGTACTTTCAGCCTCAGTAAGGAGCAAGGGATTTACAAACCTGCACCACAATGGCTGTAATTACAGTCAAATCTTACATTTGATGGACTTTTTAAATGGGCATATTTCATATTTATTGGATATCTGATATCCTTTTAATTCAGTCATCTGTATCTGACTGTCGGGAAGGCCCTATTTACCCGAGGGGATCAGTGACTGGGGCTTATACTTGCTGTGCATTTTTGCCTATGCTGCTGTTTCATCGTTTCTTATTATCTCCCCTTCTCTGTCTTCTCTCTCACTTTCCCTTTCTGACTCTTATCCTTCCATTCCTCTTTCCTCTTCCATCGTCTGCTGTATGAGTAGAAGTTCACTAAGGAGGCCCCTAAAGAAGATTTGGATGTCCTGATTCAGCCCCTGCTGGAGCACTGCAGCTCAAAGAAGATGAACACGTGGCTCGGTATCTGTCCTCTCTTAACAATCTGTCTCTCTGTTAGTTTTCGCCCTTCTCTGGTTTTGAGTATCTTTGTCACATACGGACATATGCACACACACACGTCACTGCCGCTCACTCAGAATTTAACAGGTCTCATATCACAGCCCTCACCTCCCTCAGCCCCCGCCGCCCCTTACATTTGAGTCCTCTTTTCTCTCCTGCTTTACTCCCTCTTTGCTTTTTGTCGGCCCACGCAGTCCCTCTCTCTCGCTCTCTCTCTCTCTCTGTCTGTCTCTCTGCTATCTTTCTTAGCGTGGCAGCTCTTATGAAAGTATAATGGTGCTGAAATTCAAATAATGTGGGTCACAAACTGGGCCATTGCCCCATAGCATTTCCCTTCTCTGGGAAGAAAAGATGGTGCTTTAATATCAGGCGGTATAAAGAAACAATGGACAGTCTGAATAAGTGTTGAATTTTACTCAGTCACTGATTCTCTTTTCTTGCCTTTTTTCTGTCATTCTCTCTGACTCTGACTGGATTTCTTTGTATCCAACCTATTTTTCTCTTCAGTATCTATTGTATCAACACTTTTGGCTTTAAACCTGCGCAGTATTTTTTTCCCTGAAAGGCATCATTGAATTTATCACCAACACTTGATGTTAAGTCAGCATGATCCCAAAATCTGTATAACACCCATAAATAACTCTGTTATTTTGCATTACACTTAAATAAAATGGATTTGAGAGACAAACTAAAAAAGACCTGGGAACTAAAGACAGACTAAACATTAAAGCCCCTTATCATTGTATAGCTGATGGTTGATTTCTGCTAGCCTCTTCCTATGTGGACATCCCCAGAGTAAAGAGTCTTGAGCCATGCTGTCCAAAACAGTCTCACTGTCAACAACTGGGTACCCCTTTAGTGTTACTTTCTGCCATGAACTATACTTTTTCATAATGCAATTTTGCCAGATGAGAAAGTATAACAATCGATCTAAGTCCTCTTAAGAAGATGTGAGCTGTTGGCTGGCACAATCCCACGACTTTCATGCAGTAGTATGGAGTTTAAGTCTCGTCTGGGACTTTGCTTATTGAGGGTTTGTTTCATGTGTTAGGTTTCTTTCACAGTTGGAGACCCCCTGGCAACCTCCGGGTGCTAGGGAAAAATGTGTATTCCCCGACCAGTTGGCGAGTGGTAGCTGGAGGTTGCTGGCTGTCGCTAGGTGAAATCAGTCACAAAGTGGGTGCTGTACCAAAAACCTCCGTATGATTGTTTTGGCCGCTAGCGTATTGCCGCAGTCGCCCATAGTTTGCACGGAAGATGCCGACTTGTTTGCAAACACTCACCAAAATAGGAAGTTAAAACACTTTTTCAAGTTTATACTTTGGTCGCTGGTATTTTTAGCTCCATTTGACTATAATGTCTGCATACTAAAATGCTAATGTTGTTTAAGCCTAATGTTTAACATGCTGACATTTGGGATTCAGCACTAAACAAAACATGCAGCAGAGTCTAATAGGAGTCATTTCTTTGCACGTATTTAATTATAAAGTTTTGATATTTTGACTTGACAGTGGTGCCTGAAAAGTGTGAGGATGACTGCTGTCATTACTGTTAATTCTGTGGGGACAAGAAATTTAAGGCCAGGCTATCATTTTTAATTCTCATAATAGCAGTCGAGGAAAAGTCAGGGTCACCAAAGTCATTCAGATTAATCGCCCAGGATTCATGATGAATTCCATGAAAATTCACCCAACGTTTGAGGAAAATCATTCACGTTTGGAAAAAAATGTGGTTGACCAAATACAGGTTATCATTATTCCTTAAGCTAGCTAGCATGATTAAGAAAAGAAATGATCACAACTGTTGCTGAAAAAGTCTTGATATCCTGACTTTTGGACCCTAGCATTGGTCACGCTCCAAAAACTGTTCGTACAGCTTCCGCAATGCAGCTTAACCCTGCCTAATACTCACACAAGCTAAATCTGAGATATTGGGGTCGCAGATTTGCCTCCAGAGGCATTATGCAGCTGTTTTTACAGGATGTGTAATGCTTCCTGTTACTACTAAATTTGCTGTAACATATAAAATTCATGGAGAGCCCACTTTAAAATTAATTGAGGCAGTCATACTGAGTGTATGTCACCATGACTGTATCCTTCAGTGGTGCCTAATGGCATACAAGTGAAAGCACAAACATTAGGGGAAACCAAATCTACAATTACAACTTATCAAGTCAGCAGTAAAGACCTAAAGGGTGTGCCGAGCTTAGGGACTATGATGGACACTGATCGATCTTGCCCGGCAGGTGGATCTTCATTTCAAAAAGAAGACAGCCCAGATTTCAGTAGAGGCATTATTTGGATAAACTGGCCAGATATTCAGAATCTAAGTGGCTACTCTCTTGCCTGAAACAATATTAAAATTTAATGACACAATAGCAATCCAAGGACAAAAATTACAACAGCCTCAAGCCCTTCTGTCTCTTATGTTGCTGCTCATCCAAATCCAGCCCATCAACAACCCCCAGTTCTCTTCCCACCCCAACGTCCTGGAGCGGTTCCAGTAGAGGTTTTTTTTTGCATGTGTTTTCCCTGCATGTGTTCTCCTTTTTTCTATTTGTTTTCCCTACCTGTCACATTTCAGGATTTGGAGTACATTTCCTTACCATCCACATCACAACATGCACAACATAGTCTTTGTGGCTTCAAAAACAAACCAAATGTCTTTGCTGACAATTATCGTGGTCCAAATATATATTGTTTAGAAGACTAATGTTCTGTCTGCATGCAAAGGTTAGTCTTTAAGGTTTGAGGTGGGTATACAGGAAACATGATCACAATTTGAAAAGCACCACCAAGGTTTAAGTACTTTGCATCCTTACATGTGTTTGTTCATGTTAAGTGAATTGAATAGCTCTGCTGCTGTTAAACTTTGAATCTCACTATCTGTCAACAAATTTGTATTGTATTGATCATGAAAACTCCAAAATAGCAATTAAATATATTTTATATAAATTTTATATATATTATTTTCCATCTAAATGGGCACTATCAGTTGAAGGAGATATGTTATTCTTTACAAAATTTTGACTGATGAGAAATCGAGCCAGCTTTCCAGTATGGGCCTGTAAAAAGGGATTCAATTCAGTCTTTCAATAAATTAATAAATAAAAAGACATAAATATTTAAATAAAACACAATAAAAATGAATAATAAGAAGAACAGCAGCTACAAACTACAAACTTAAGAATAACCTAATAATAAAGAATCCATTTCCAAACACCATCTGACACTCAAAAGCACCAAAATGACACTGAGAAACTTCCATTTTTCCACCAGTTTCACTTGATAACAGACTATCTCGATGTGTCACTTACCCAATTTCAGGCCATTTTGATGTGAAATTGGTCTTTTGGAAATGAGGAGTTTTGCTTCCAATATGTCTGAATTTAGAGGGTACACGGCGTATATCTGACATTTTACAGGGCTATAACTTTGAAATTCAACAGTCCTGATAGTGTGTGTGTGACACTTTGAGGTAGGCAGCTATTATTTCCAAAGTATGACATTTGTGGAAAAAGATAGTAGTTTATTTTGTTCATATTGTGAATATTACTTTTTATTTCATGTTAATTTGTTTAGTTTTATATGTCATTTAGTCATTCATTCATTGAGTGCTTAACTGAATGAATAAATGTGAAATCATGTTCACCAGGAGGGTCTTCTCATGTTAAAATCAGATCTTACACTCTAACCGTAACGGAGACTGGCTCTCAGAAGCTAATGACCAAACATATAGCCCCCGCTGACATCTCAGCAGCCTTAATGGTGTCCCTTACTGTCCCTCATAGTGTTATATTTATTTAATGCACTCCAGCGTGCAAATATCCGACGGTGCAGGGAAAGACTAAAGAGTCATTTGGTGACTGCAGAATAACATTTTACTTGCTATGTTAACCTTTGGTATTAACAGCAGACCTTTCCCTTTACAGTCATCCTTTTAGTGCATTTCCAACATTTTAGGCAATAGCGGCACATAAATAACACTACTGTTACACACTGATTAAAAACTAAAGCCAGTGTTATGTTGTAAGTAATGATAATACTTATCAACCACAGACATCCTGCTCTATTTTTTTTTTTGCAGTTGATGTTAGTATTGTCCACTATCCAGTCAAGAAAGAGAAACTATGTATCTCTGTAAGTTTAGCTTTCAAGCTGTCTTCCAGAAGTTAGCCAATGAGTAGCAATTGGGCTTTTAGGGAGGAGGGCCTTAAAGAGGGAGGAGCTAAAACAGCTTGTTACAGACAGAGATTGAACTAAGGTTGAACATACTGATAACAGGCAGTATGAATATAAATAAGAATTTATTAATTTTTTTATTTTAACTGTGCAAAGGCAAAGCTGCTCGAATGGAGTCTCAAAATAAAAATGGAAATCAGCATAATATTTTATATTAATATTTTATATATATTATATAAATATTTCCACTTTAAACAACTGCCTGCATTGCATCACTCGGCTGCTCACTCGCTCATCTGTACTCAGCTCCATCGTCTCACTGTTCTCTCTTTTCTCACTTTTCCTTTAGGTGTGGTTTATGGCTACAAGGGTCTGCTGCTGCTGCTGGGCATTTTTCTGGCATACGAGACCAAGTCTGTCTCCACAGAAAAAATCAATGACCATCGGGCAGTGGGGATGGCTATTTACAACGTTGCTGTGAGTCCGTAAAGAAACAACTCCATCATGCCTAAGCCCTTTTCTGGGTGCGGCGGTTTAAATTTTTACAGCTGTCTTGCTTCTGTAGGACGTGGAATAACAAAGTGGCAATAAGTATGGGTTTTATTACTCCATAGCACAAAATGCCTGTAGTATATCAGTGGGGAGTTAATCAATGCCAGTGGGTCATGATTACTTTGGAGCTGAGATTTCTGGCTTCCAGTAGTTGCTTTCCTGCTCTTATTCTCAAGAGGCAATAAATTACAGGTTCTGGTAATTTATAAAAGTTAATGTCACAAGTAACTTAAAGGAGCTCAGTGTGACTTTCAGAAAACCATTGTTATCAGTGATATCTGTCTGTCTGTTAAGCAAACTGCGGTCATCGTTCTTTAGCATGCAGCATGTGCTTGTACTGTTGTGTGCAAGCTAACGTTATAAGGCAGTGACAGCATACACAAGATCCACTATTAAATTACTCTAGCTTCTGTTTGCAACAAAACAAGGTGAGAAGGAGCAGCTGAATGAAAAGAAAGCTGGTTTACGGGCAGGCAGGGGAGGCAAACTGGCTTGTTTCAGACAGAGGAAGAACTGAGGGGCTACATCAAGGCCCAGTATAAGATAAATAAGGATTATTATGAATGGTGGATCATGTAAAGTTACACTAGTAGAATCCAGGAATAAGAACACAGAGCTGGAAATTAGGATGATTGGTCCATGTTAATTGCTCTCTGATATATTAGATAATTGCCTATACACAACAAAACAACAAACTGAAATGCTTTGTGTGCAGCTACAGTTGGGAGTAAATCTTTCATTCACATTTTAGCGTTGAAGATCCAACAAGAAAGTTCTAGGCACAAAACCCAATTTTCAACTTGATCTGGTATTTACTGATGATGTTGGAATGGTGGTGGGAGCAAGCTTCTATATATATCAAGCTTTTCTGGGATTGTTTTTCTCTAAAATTCAGAGCCCCAGATGCATTTCTTTCCAAATCATACTACTGCCAGCTCGAGGTGCTGCCTTGTCATACCTGTGCTGCTTTGATACTCTTATTTTAAGTCTTGTTTGCAAAGTGGGAAGTCAAAGGCATTTCATGGTGAAATAAATGTTAAATCAAATCCAAAGAATACAAAACAGACTTTTATTGCACAACACTCTGATGCAACTCAACCATATCAGAGTGCTGCAGTTCAGCATTTGTGCTGAGCATGTTCTGTGTGTTGCATGGGGAAGAAATCTGTGCACAGTGTGGGTAATGCAAGTATATCTATAAGACTGCATGCACAGTATGGAGTTATCCTGTCCCATGACAGCAATAGGTTTAAAAATGCAGCCATTTGGGTACTAAAGAATGGCAGTAAAAGCAGCCGTCAGTCATAAACATTTTTCAACGGCTGTTAATAGCAAGTGAATCATCTTAAACGGAGGCACCTAGGATACACTTCACACTGAAATAGCAGCCATTATGTTCACCGTAGCCACTTTAGACAAATTCTTGCTGCCATTTCCTGACACTCTTGACACAGACTAACTTTGGAATTGATGTAAAATGTCTGCGGAAAAAAAAGTAGTTTCTGTTACTTTAACTGCCAGAGGAGTTTTTCTGTTTTGATCAAAAGTAGGCAAACATTTTTTTTTTTTTTGGTTGCAGTTTTTAACTGACATTTTCCTGTGCTAGCCCAGATCCCCATTAATAAATAAAAAAGAAAGCTCCCTAATGAGCATCTGCACATTTATCATCTTATACTCTGTGGATATATAATTAATAAATGGACAGATCTTGCTTCATTTGTCAAGGAGAAGATTTATTATCCATCTATCATTTATGGTTGTTTATGATGTCATTAAATGCAGCTTTGCGTGCCCATTTCATCCCATGGCTCCAAAATGTGAGTCAAGTCTAATGTTGCTATTTTATCTTATAATATTCACATTTCAGTTTTATGACGATGTCAATAGTTAATGGCATCTGCAAGGGGGCCTCCTTCCTCTTTGCTAAGTTGTGAGCTCCAGGCCCTGATGAGACGACAATGTGGTGATTGTCAGCACGCTGTTGCCACTTCAGTCATGACTTTTTAATACTGTTTTCACATGGGAGCCCTCCCCGGAATGATAAACAGATGCCTGATGCTTTTATGGATGTGATTTTCCTCCCCTCTCATCCTCTCGCTCTCCAACTCTACTTTATTCTCCACCTCCTGTCCTCCAACCCTACCTCCCTTCTTTCTTTTTACATTTAATCTCGCTCTTCCCTCTGTTCTTACTTCTCTCTCTGTCTTCCTGCAGGTGTTGTGCCTGATCACAGCTCCGGTGACTATGATCCTGTCTTCACAGCAGGACGCATCCTTTGCCTTTGCCTCTCTAGCTATCGTCTTCTCTGCCTACATCACTCTGGTGGTGCTCTTTGTACCCAAGGTGCTCGTACTCCTGACTGACACCTTTTAAGAACCACTGACATTCATAGTGAAGTGAAACTGAAGGTCAAACATTTCAATTTCAGCATCTTTAGGAACAAGCTGCAGCCTGTAGTGTACGGTGCATGACAACTGCAAACTTTATATTATTCAGTCTGACAGCTTTTTGTTTCCCAAACTGCATAAACACGCTTTCAGTGTAATGCAACATTGGACTGGCTCAAATCATATCTGTCTTGCAGTTTCACCATTAAGGTAATAATCTGTGAAATTTCTTGCTGGAAGCTTTTACATTTGTAGCTGCTGTAAACATTTGGAGTTAGGAAAAAAAAAATCTTCTGGAACAAACAAAGTGAGACATTTTACACGTCTGGCAGTGCCTTCCTTTTTTTGTTTGTTATGAACAGAAGAAGAGCTGTGTGGTGCACATGCTGCAGACAGAAGGAAGAGTGCCACTTACAGAAATTCAAATTTCATTAACAGGAAATCACAATATCGTCGCCACTGTTTGATTGTCAGGCTATTTATGGGAGCTCGCTGCTGTGCAGAGACAGCGCAGCAGTGAGCACTGAAGTTGTCACTAAAGTAAAATAAAAGTCTTCAGTGATGAAATATATTTTTAAGCCTTTAGAGAAATGTGAATGATTTGGCTGAGAGGGCTGCAAATATTAAAAATGTTTTATTAGGTGCTCTGAATAGATGCATTATTCATTCAGCACAGTGTAGTCAGTCTCAGTTCTTATTTTGTTCTTTATTGACTTCCCTGTCCCTGTGATGGTCCAGATGCGGCGTCTCATCACCCGTGGTGAGTGGCAGTCGGAGCAGCAGGACACCCTGAAAACCGGCTCATCCACCAACAACAATGACGAGGAGAAGTCCAGGCAGCTGGAGAGGGAGAACAGGGAGCTGCAAAAGATCATCCAGGAGGTGAGGACACATTAAACAGATGCACACATTATTATTATTAAACATGCACATCCACATACTGGATCATATAGTACATATTCCATATTAGTTGAACCTGTAGTTAACCCTTGAGGGAGATAGATATACTACACATTCACATAAAAATAGGCATTCATTGTACAGATATCCTATGTACTTCATTTATTATATATGCTTATGTGTGCAGTGGGACTTTGCATGTGTTTCAACTGAATGCTGTATGATGTGTGAACTTGGACATACTGTAAGATAAAAAGCTAGTTTTTCCTGGCTTTCTAAGATACAAATCCAGGAAAAAGCACAATTGGTTTGCATGCACTGCAAGGGCAATGGACCTCATTCACTAATATGTGCATAGAAATGCTTTTACCCTGCATAGTAATTAAGTGCATGTGCAAAATTCCCTTCAGATTCCGGCCGTGTGTTTATACCACTGTGTGTGTGTCATTCCAAATCAATAAACACATGCTCCATATTTTTAATCATAGACAATAGAAAAGATGGATGTAAACACTGTGATGGGTTCACTTCTCTAACATTAGTAAATGAAGTGCTGTTATGAAGCCTCGACTTGAGCGTTTTCGCCATCGCCATCTCAGTATTCTGACAAGTGAGGAGTCGATGCAACGTGAAACCGCACGCTCATTGGCTAACAACCTGTGATTGACAGGTCATTAGCCCATGAGCTTACCTCAGATAATCCTTGTTTTAAATACTAATTACCACAATTTTCAAAATTATCTTTACATTTTATTCGATATGACTCAAAATTACCCCCGCGACCCTGAATTGGATAAGCGGAAGAGAATGGATGGATGGATGGACTCAAAATTAGCAACTAAGTCCCTTAAAGACTGGTCACCCTCTGGTGGCCATTAATTAGAATGCAAGCTTAAGGCACTTCTATGTTGGCTTCACTTTTCAGACCCAGATTTAAAGCTGTCTTTGTCCTGCCACGGCCCCATTTCTCTTTATATGGAAACATGTTTACCTTAAGGTTGAACAATAAGGAGTGAAGCTGTTTTCTGAGAGAAGCCTGGTTGCTAAAGCAAAAAAATAGGAGAATTTTCAACTAGAGAAAGAAAAAAAATACAGTGTCAGAGGCTAGAAACAGCACAGCTTTCCATAGTGTGTCTTCTGAAGTGATAATAGTTAAAATGAAAGGGAAAAAACTCTGAGGCTCCGGCTGCATTAATGTTGCATCCCCTGAGACATGGACTTTGGCTCACCTGATCTTTCAGCTTAAGATGAGAAGCTCACTGCAATTATAAGAAAACACAACTGCCAAGAAATCATAATGTAAGTGATGATATCCATCAAGGATGGAAGTATTTTTTTTTTAATCATTGTGATTTTAAACCCTACTGGGAACAAATAAAGTAACCTGAAAACTACAATAAGAACAATATAGTGTATGAAATGTTTGGAACGTTTTTTGTCTGTCTTTATATTGGTCAAGCCTAGTAGTGAAAGGGTTGTCTATTACTATATGTTGAAAAAATTAGGTTATCAAAAGCCTACAACTCTTCAGTTATTATATTAATTTCTTTCCATTTTGTTTAATTCCTTATTGTTGTTTTTTTTTTGTTTCAGTTTTGTAAATAATGTCCAAAATGAAATTATTATTGCTATTCTTTAATTTAAAGATGTGTGTTTACATTTTCTAAGACAGCCGGGCCTTTATCATTTGTGTGTACACACAGTCTGAGGCTTTAATAAATTTGTTCATATTGCATAGTGTGAAATATTCGTATGCACTGTGAATGAGGCCCAGTGAGTCCGTGTTACCTTATTTGACAGAAGTCTGTGCATTTTCCTGGTAATTCTGACCATTTGATAAAAAAAATATGCACGTTTAAGTGAAAAACAAACCCAGTTAAGAAAACTGGTTAAAGATATAATAATTTTATTGCTTCCGTGGTGATTTTCCTTAAACCTCTTTTGGGTTCATCAAATATTCCTGTATACTAGGAAAACCCTGCAAATGGAGACAGCGGTTTAAGTTATCATGCTTCTTTTGCTGTTATCACTTTAAATTCTGTGTTATTTTTTGTTGACTTTCCTTGATAAGTAACAGTGAATTTCATTATTGGTTAATCTCCTGATTACTTTCCTGATAATTCCAGTTTATTTAAGCCTTGCATATTTATTAATGTTAAAAAACCACTCAAAAAAGTGCTTGAGTGTGACATTTTACTAGCACTAAAAGCAGGACTAGTAAATATAACAAACATGAGCAATGATATAAACAGCATAACTAAAAAAAGTTAAATTTTATTTAAATACAGAATATTCAAAGTCTCACAGAATCACTGAAAATAAACACTGAAATTAGCCTCCTGGAAAGACCATTTTGCTATTTTCTTTAGGGATCGCCATTCAGAGACACCTGCTGGGTGATCTAATCACCATGCATATTCATTCACACATGCTGGTTTGTTTACTTAAGCATCACAATGGTCTTGACCCTGTAATAACATCTGCTGATGTTTTGTTTTGTCAGACAAATGGTCCAAGTCCCAAAGATATTTCATTCATTCACACATTTGAGAAGCTGAAGCCAGCAAATGTATTTCACTAGAAAGATTTCTGAACCAGTTAATCAGATATCAGAGTAGTTTTTTCACTGTGATTCATTTTTAATCAGTTTAATCATTTTTTTTAAATTTACTTATTAACCTATAGAGACAGAGTGCAAGTAAGTCCTGTCCACACCAGAGGGGAAAAAAAATTAATGGCTCTCTCTGACTTTGTGTTGTGTGAAGGTGACTCCTTGTCAATTCCATCTGCAAGCAAAAAATGGAAAATTACTAAAAGCTGCTGTGTGGTGGAACACACTGCCAACAGAATAAGGAACCCAGAAATGTGATTTTATGAACTTCGTAATTGGAAAATGTTTCAGGAGCATAAAGTGAGACGAGACATCAGCAGAAAGAAAGAGAACTGTTTGTAATCCTGACACTCAGTATGTGAGGTGCTAATCAAAAAGTAATACACAGTAATCATTACTTTTTTTTAAAAAAAGCAATCCACTAAATTACTAATTTCCTAAAGAAAATAATTTGTTATACTTCTTGTTACATAACGTTTACATTACTCTGCAGGATGGCCTGACTTGCATTGTCACATAATTATTAGTTAACAGTATAAAGCTTAAGCCACATACCTACACACTGGCACTAAAATAACCATCTGACAAAGCCAAATTTTGACTATTATGTGCTCAATTTCATGGGATATCACCTCATAGGTTTTACCAGTTTTACCTGGTTTGTTTTGTCTGAATATCAGATAGATCTTAAACTGGATTTTCTAAAGAGTCACACAGTTTTTTCATAGCTACTAACAAAGGTTAGAATATGGTGCTGTATGGAAAAACACTTCTCCTAACCCTGTCATACAAGCCTTTTGGAGAAATCACATTAATCATCAAGGTCTGCAACCCAAGGTTGGCAACCCTGGCTAATTTAAAATGACAGCAGAAATAAAATGTTTTTAGCTTTATGTGTTTCAGTGATATTACTACCTTGTCACTACTGTCCCAGAAAACTGACTACAATGACCCTGAAACAAATTACGGATGATGGATCAACATTAGATACTTAGCTAACATTAACTAACTAGCACTCATCATTGCTTTGACTATCAAGTGCTGTAGGAATGGGTCCTAAAACCCATAAAGGTTAAAATATGTATTTATATGCTTCCAGTTTCCTTGTGTCAAACTCAACTGGTTTTTATTAGATGGCTGAAATAAGTTCAATTCAATTCAGTTCAATTTCAATTCAGTTATATTTAAATAGCAGCAAATTACAACAACAGTTGTCTCAAGGCCCTACAATAATACAGAAAAACCAGACGACCCCCTATGAGCAAACACGTAGCGACAGTGGGAAGGAAAAACTCCCTTTTAACAGGAATCAGAATCAGAATCAGAATACTTTATTAATCCCTGAGGAAATTATGAGGAAGAAACCTCCGGCACAACCAGGCTCAAGGAGGGGCAGCCATCTGCCACAACCGGTTGGGGGTGAGAGGAGGGAAACAGGACAAAAGACACACTGTGGAGGAGAGCCAGAGATTAATAATAACTCATGATTAAATGCAGAGTGGTGTATAAACACATGGTGAGTGAACAGAGGTGAGAGAAGGAAAAACACTCTTTTGATAAGCTTTATCAAAAAGAAAAGTTTTAAGCCTAATCTTAAAAGTAGAGAGGCAAAGATCTGTGGTTAATACAAACCTCAGAGGTTTTCATATTTTGTTCTACAACATAAATACTTCAGCAAATATCCCACTTGTGAATTTTGAAGCTTTTGTGTATCCCAGAGAAAATACTGGTTAATAACTGTCTAAATGAGACTACAGAAGTTCTGGGAATCTGGGAAATTTCACGTCATCATGTTGAACATGTGAGTTTAACGGTGCTGACTTTGAAATTATTTGAATATGGTATAACATTTATTTCCCACAGAGCTTGTTTTTTGCAATAATCCAAAACCCACATGGAAAAATCCCATGGCTTTTTGTCAAGGAAGCCTGAGCGATGCTGACTTCAGGGTTGGCCTGCAGAAAAACTTGTAGTTTGTTTTTGTTTTTCTTCTTCTGAGACGTGATCTAAATATCTGTAGCTCAAAACAGATAAAATTTGACGGTTTGTGCTGCAGTTATATAGAGTGTTCATTATGTTGGACTGATGATTTGCCCTCCAGGGCTGTGTGGTGGTCATGTGACAAATCTCTGCTATAGATCATGATATGAATGCTTCACTTCTTAATTAGGTACCTTCGTTGTGTTTTCAGAAAGAAGAGAGGGTTTCGGCACTCCGCAACCAGCTGGCTGAACGACAGGCTCTGCGTAACCGCCGCCAACCCTCCATGGGCCAGAATCAGAACCACAATGCTCCGCCTCCTTCATCTCAGCCAGATCCCAAGTCCCTGCTCCCTCCACCCGGCTATCCCAACCCAACCACGGATAATCATTCCCTCCCACCTTCCTTCTCCAACTCCTCCAACCTCTACCCAGCAGATAGCAAGATGAGCCGTAATCACTGTCACAACAGCCAGATCCCACTGCTATATAAATAGGTGAAACACGGGAGGGCTCGGGTGGGGGAGACGGTCGCACAGCGCACATGAGGGACACAGAACACCACGAGACACTGTGAGTTTCACTTGTTTGGGCAAAGAGCACAGCGGTGTAGTGACACTGTTTTAAAACACGGCGTGGAAGCTGAAATGAGTACACAGGGGTGCTTTATACTCGCTGAGAGTCACACAGGTAACACCCATCCTCTAAGTTTTGATCTCACTGTGTTCAACCCAGAAACAAGGCACATGTGGTGGCTCAACGTGGCGAAAAGCACATCTAAGACTAGCAACACTCGACGTCTTTTTCAAAGATCAAGTGAACAATAGTCTCTTAATCATTCCTCTCCCTCATTCGTTATCTGGTTTTGTTGTGGAGACATCGTGTCAAGGATCTTCAACAGATGTGTTTTTGTCTTTGCTATATCATCTCCACATTTTGTCTCTCGAGTTCATTGACTAGACAGACACATAAAGTAGTGATTTATATTGGTCTGTAATATTTGATTGTTTTGTCATGGAGTTGTTGTTCTATTCTTTGTTAACCTTTCAGGAGAGTTGTGAAAACTAAAATTTACAAAGGGACAAAGCAATGTACAGTTTGTTTTTTTTCCCCTAGTGTTTCCTCTAAAAAGCAGCTGAGAAGCTCAGAAGTGAAGCTCAGAAATGTGCATTATTAAACAGCCATAATTTAAAAAGGCCAGGGAGCTAAGCATGCATGGATGTCTGTTGTCAGGACTGTGTGTTCAAGTACAAAACTGCATTTTAATAAGCTAGTTCCTTATTAGACCCATGTCAAAGAAGAAAATGATCAAAGCTTACTAATGAATAAGGACAATTTTGATAGCTTTGGGGTTTGAAATCATATTTTACAGTGTATTTTTTGAGATTTATGTTGTATTTATTTAGCAGTATAGTACAGTAGTAGCCATCAAGTAATTCCCTTATCCTGCATCTAATGTATCTTGCAGATGTTGTCAGCTATAGAAGCAGCCACTGCTGATTATTATTTTTTAGGTTATAATAACCGATTGTATTTAAAATGAGTTTTGCTACTTTGCTGATTAAAAAAAAATTAAACCTGATTAAAATTTGGCTAATCTCCCCTTCAAGGTCAACTCCTTGTGCAACTCTGGACCACTTCCAGCACTGCTGCTTTTTTTACATGGCTCCCTTGAAGTGCTTTTGACTACTTGTATGCATAATATGCCAGCATAAAATTTTGTATTAAACTGACAGTACTTTTTTATCATCACTAGTGATCAGTCTTGAGCCCCCTGGCTTCAGCATAGGGACCAAACACCAGTTTTCAGTGGAAGAGTGCTCAGTGTCCAAGTCCGAAGGCAGTGCATCAGGTCAGGAGTGCAACCAGGACGTTCACAAAAAGGACCATTAATTTGTCCCCTAAGTTCAGTCATTTTTCTCAACATTTACAGGATTAAACAGCGTGACGTTGCCTCCAGAGGGTCATTAATTTTTCTTGGCATTTAAAGGGTTAAACATTGTGAATTTATCACCCAGGATCAGAGTGTCATTTTATACTCTAGCATCGTCAGGTGTTTGTAACGAGTTATTTTGGCCACACCAACATAATCTTTGGCTACCTAATGTCCTGCTAGCCAGATTTAGCTCCTTGCAACTCCATCCTTAGCCCAAAAATAAATGGTGAAGCATTGCACTTTTGTGAACTACAGTGAATTAGATCCAGTACATATTGGAGACTCACCCATGCAAGTGGTCAAATGGTTCTTAGACAGAGCAAATGATGGAAGTGGTCCAGAGGTGCACGAGGAGACGACCTTGAAAGGAAGATCAGCCAAATTTGAATCAAGTTTGAGTTTTATCTGTGGAGTCCTGGAACTATTTGATGTGAACATCACTTACTGTTTTCTATCTTAAAATGATTACTAACCCCTAGCTGTCTATTCTGGCAGCCCAATTTCACTAGGGTATAGTTACCCTTCATCCGTCTTCATATACAGTCTGTGGTAAAGATTAATGGGGATGTAAGAATCTAAAACTGGAGCCATCCAAATTCCAACTTACCAGAAAAATAGTCTGTTCTTTCTGCCTTCTAAAAATCAAAGCCACTTTATACTTCGACAGCAGTGAGACTGTGGTGAATTTAGAGGCTTCTGTGATGGCTATTGCTATAGATATGCAGAGAAAGCACAAATTTTTATACCTGTAAATCTGTCACCCATCATACTTGTAAACCTTTTTTTTTTTATTTTATATATATATATATATATATATATATATATATATATATTTTCCCACAGACAATCGGGAATGAAGCTCATTTTTCTTTTTTTTTTTTTTTTTTATGTTGTAAAAA
>VUQS01023925.1:0-11073 GCA_015108495.1 Heterochromis multidens | reverse complement strand
AAAATATTAGCATGATCATAAATTACTAACAACTTTGCAAGGGAGTTGAGGTGAGTTTGGAACAAAAACACAGTCTTGATTGATTTTTCTCATTACGATAATTTGGATGCTGGAATTTTGGATGCTTTTCTAGCTAAGGTTTTTGGATCGCACCTCAAATGATTAAGAAATGTGGCTCTCCTGAGATTCTGAATGTAACTGCCTTTGACTACTACTGCACATGTGTGTACATGTTTGTGTGGGGTTTGTGTGCAGCACCGTTCATATGCAGAGGCTCTTAACTTACAGAAGATGTAGTGTGTGACTGCACAATGTGTATCTGTCTACTGTACACCAGCTAACAACCTCCTACTTGCCAGACACATTCAGTTTGGCTAAAGAGTTTTAGCTCTGTGTGTGTGTGTGTTGGTGTGAGCTAGAAAGAACGAAGGAAAGACAAGGAGTGTCTACATATGTTCCAGCACAGATTCCAGCCTCATAAATCACCTCAACTGGTGTTCAACAGTCAATCTCTGTCTCTCTCTCTCACCCATTCTCTCTTTTCCATTCTCTTTCTCTCTCTCTCTCTCTCTCTCCCTGACTCTCTCAGTTGAAACATGCTGTTCTTCCTCTGCCAACAGGGAGATTTGTGTTCTGTGTCTCTGTCGTATAGGATTAGAGAAGAGACGAGAACAGACGGAAGGAGAGAGAGAGGAAGAAGGAAGGGGGGAAGCAGATAGAAAGAGGGATAAAATGAGTTGAAGGAAGGGAGACAGCAAGAGCAGGAGAGAGCAGCAACACGGTTTTTGCCTTTTTCTTGGCAGTGTGTGCGTCTTTTTTTGGCCATTTCTCTTCTACGACATCATCTCTGTGCTTCTCGCTTACCCTGCTTGTGTGTCTGTATGTGTGTGTCTCTTTATCTTCGCCTGTGTGTCCTGATGCTATCCAGATGTGCAGCTACAGTGGGCTGTAAAACTCAGAGTTATTGTCATAACATTGTTGCTTACCGTGTGTGTGTGTGTGTGTGTGTGTGTGTGTGTGTGATGGGTTGGTTGGTGTTACTGTGTGCTGCTTCCTGTCTTTGTGCTAACACTTTATTTACAAGCTGATGGAGAGCCAACACAAGGACACACTCTCACAGGCAGGCACACACTTCACACGGGCATATACTGTAAGAGCAAACATGAGAGTCAATTGTCTGCAGTGTAATTGGCTCCACTATATATTTACACGCTCTTTATGCCATCTGTGTCCAGGATGTGCACCTCCTGTTATTTGTTCATCTGGGGTGGTATCTTTTAGCTTGCTGACAGTAATTTGGAATCAATAGCAAACAGTCTTTTGTTTGATTGCTCTGTCACAGAGTCAAAATAGAGTGTACTATACAGAGGTGAGCGGTTTGTAAGAGTGCATTGTTCTGTGTGATTTTGATTATAATTTGGAAGACCCACTGGGTAGCCTTGAGTATCATGATCGTTATTCAGTATGTGGGGTTAATGTGGGAAAAAAACAAAAACAAAAAAAAAAAACAATATCATCACTTTCTAATTTGACCGAATACTTTTGTTTCCTACACCTAACAAAGCAGCAGGTGAAGGTGAAAGTAAAACACAAGTAAAAATAAAAGCTGTCAGTAAATGAAGTATCATGATCGTTATTCAGTATGTGGGGATAATGTGGGAAAAAAACAAAAACAAAAAATCTTGTGACTTAAGTAGAATTCATGTTAAAGTGTTTGTGCCTGATTGTGTAGATCCTAGGCTAGACAGAGTGAAGAATTTTGGAATATGGAAGCAATGCAAATGCACTACTGCAAAAAAGCAACAGCGCACAACAATATCGCACTACAGTGATATTGCTGTGCGTACCTAGAATGCTAATTGGTTAAAAAAAAGCTAAAAAAAAAAAAAATACATGTGAGAAGCACAAACAATGGCTGCAGTTTTGTTTTCTTCACTTTCACTTCACTCCAAAGAAATCTTTTTTGTTTTTTGACATGTTAAATCACAGCTTGCTGCAGCCAAATGCTGCGCTTTGGCTACAGCACCCAGATTCAACATTCAATTCAATTTTATTTATATAATGCCAAATCACAACAACAGTTGCCTCAAGGCGCTTTATATTGTAAGGTAAAGACCCTACAATAATACAGAAAAAACCCAACAATCAGACGATCCCCTATGAGCAAGCACTTGGCGACAGTGGGAAGGAAAAACTCCCTTTTAACAGGAAGAAACCTCCGGCAGAACCGGAGACCCAGAGATTAATAATAACTCATGATTAAATGCAGAGTGGTGTATAAACGCATGATGAGTGAAAAGAGGGGAGAGAAGGAGAAACTGCATCATGGGAAGCCCCCAGGAGCTTGGGCCTATTGCAGCGTAACTAAGGGAGGATTCAGGGTCACCTGATCTAGCCCTAACTGTAAGCTTTATCAAAAAGGAAAGTTTTACGCCTAATCTTAAAAGTAGAGAGGGTGTCTGTCTCCCGAATCCAAAGTGGGAGCTGGTTCCACAGAAGAGGGGCCTGAAAGCTGAAGGCTCTGCCTCCCATTCTATTTTTAAATATCCTAGGAACCACAAGTAAGCCAGCAGTCTGAGAGTGAAGTGCTCTATTGGGGTGATATGGTACTATGAGGTCTTTAAGGACCATAACATGTGGAAGATGGTCTGCAAAGCTCTGAGTAGGACAAGTGCACAGCCATGCTGTTCCCTTCAAGTCATGGTCACCGCTCCTGACTCATGATAAGAATGCTGTTGCTCCTCAAAAGCAGACAGTTAGCCCTCTGCTTCCAATATTACTGCAGTCACTGCATCAGGGGTACCAAACCAAAGGACACCTTGTGCACTTACTTGACTTCTGCCACTTTTGACAAATAGACAGTATTTGATGCCCTAGGACTACAACACATTGGTCTGGCTACTGTGACGGCAGTCGTTAAATAAATACATTTACCTAGCTGTAATTCATAAATTCTTTAAGTTGGCAAAACAACAAAAAACAAATCTTGGCTCTTGTGTGGCATTTTGGTCAAAGAGAAGCACCACTCTATAATTTTTTTGACATTTAGAAAACAGTATGTGTTGTCTCTTTTTGCTGTACATAAACACATAGTCTCAAGTCTTTTAACACATAATCTGTGAAATCCCCTTAAATTCCTTTCAGGCAGGTAGAAGCAGGTTAAGTGACTTGGTAGTTGTTGATAATAAATGACAAGTCTCAAAAATCTGAATCTGTTTTGCACAGAAACATTACAATTTGACTTAAACCTTTGAGAAAATTATCACTGTTATGCCTATCCCCTTAAAAACTCTGATTGAAGCTGTGTTACTGTTGGTCCTCTCAGTTTGTGAAGATGATGTTAACTCTTTAAGGCTTAAACTGTCAGGTTGATAATCAGGTTTTATTAGCTGTTACCATTAATCATAACACAACTGCTGATTATCATGATTATATTTAAATATTACTGAGTTATAAATGTTGTTTATTGATCTATCTTTTTCTTTCTTACTGGAAAAAAAAAGCTAAAGAAGGTTTTCAATAACAGCGCTTGTATTTTATTTGTTAATTATTATAATTTGATTTTTTTTTAATGCTTTGAACAATCATGCTCTGTTTTATACAGGCTTTGAGTTTGAGTTATATAAAAGAATTGCAGCATGAGTTACTATCTTCAACTGAATTCATATATTCTTCTCAAAATGTACAGCTCTTTTGCTATACGAAGAACACATTGTACACTACAAAAAGCCACACAGAATGGTGTAATCTTCTTCTAATTCTTCTCTTCAACATTTAATTATATCACTTGTTTAAATCGATATATCTATACCTGTTGTTCACCTGCTGTCAGCAAAGTAAGCGCCACAACGGTTAATTTTCCTGCTTGCAGATGAAGCTGTTTGTTTTTTACACTCATGAACATTATGATAAACAACTTATTATGGGAAATAATCCATTGCACGAAGCCTTAATGTGGTTTTGTTTCAGTTTCTGCTGAGATGTGAAAGGAAAAAATATATTCCACAACTCTGCTTACTGTCAGACATCTGACACGTAACGCCCACAGGAGGAAATGCGTCTTTGCCAGGAAATAATCCTTCCAAAACGAGTTGCCTAAATTTCACTGTAGATCTGTTTGTGACCTGTTGATGACGATAATCTCAGTGTAGCCTTGTCACATTCTTGCAGGTTTAGGTGCACGGAGAAACTGGCACTTCATCTGTGAAAATGCATCAGCAAGTGAAGTTTTAAACCACTAGAGGGAGCATTGAATTTTTTCTCTCTGCACAGTAAAACTAAAGCAATATTCAGTGCTTGTGTACTGTTTGTGTTCAGAAAAAGAGAGAGTAATGAGTGATATAAAATCGTAGGCTTGGTCACTGTTTTCTTTTCTTTTCTCTTTTTTTTTTAAATGCCCAAACCTTTTACCGATATTGCCTGTTCGTTCAGTTCTGCATTTACTCACATAAACAACAGACATGCAGAGCGAGAGCTTGACCAGCTGCTCTCAATATCAGCTACAGTAAAAGCACATTTTCTGGTGTTGTTATAGCTACTGTTGGAAGTGATTTTTTTTCCTCCCCTCCCTTCTGTTTACTCCTCTCCAACCTGTAGGATCTCTGTTTTTTTTCTTATTTGTTATTTATTCTCTCACTGTGATGAGATGAGACAAAAGATGTACCAGAAGATAAAATAATGAAAGGGAAACAAAAAAGAAAAAATTCAGTTCTTTGGATTTTCCCTACTTTGTGTCTTTCTCTCTTTTTGTGACTGTTTCACTGTATTTTTAATCCCCCCCCCAAAAAACTCTCTTACCTCCCTCTGTTTTCTATCTCATCCCATGCCTCTCTCCCTGTTTTTTTCTATCTCTTAGTAATGACTAAGTGCTAACTATCACTTTGAAGGTCTTGGTATTTGCTAGCTGTAGGTGTCTTTAGTGAGTCTACAAGCCTGTGTGTGTCTCATTATGAGAGTGCATGAAGCACTGAGGAGAATAAGTCAGCCTTCAGGCTGTATCCGGGTGAATGATGGTGTGTGTGACTGCTTGTGTGTGGGTATGTTGGATGATATCAAGCTGTTAGTACAAAATTTTATTCACAAGTAGTAATTTGCTCACTCCCTTTCCTTGTTTTTCTCTCTCTGTTTCCTTCTTGTTCTCCCACACTGTATCTCTCTCTTTTGCTTCTTTCTCAAACAGATTGCTTTCTGCAGGGGTGGTATAGAAACCGAGATAGAGAGAAAAATTGAGATTCCTTGTCCTTGAGTGACCCAGTTGCATTTCTCCCTGAAAATGAAAAATCCTCTTCACCGTTCCTCCCGACCACTGGTTCGATTACAGGGATTTTTGTTATTGGTTTTTTGAATGTAGTTAATTTTTGCTCAGTTTTGCCTGTTTCTTTCTACCTTTTCCAGGATATTGTTTACTAGAAATAGGTATTGTAGGTATTTTTCTGAAGTAGCACCTTTAGTAATTCCCTATCAGTTCATTTAGTAGTAGAGTAGCCCATTAAACATTCCCACATAAAAGCCCAACTTGTTGTAGCATCTATAACTAGTTCATTTAATTGACTTCAGTCACTTTAAATATGTAAAATTATGGCACGACTATAGCTCACTGCTGCAGAGGCGTGGTTTCAAGTTCGCCCCAAACTATTTCCTCCCCATTTCCTGTCTGCTCTCTGCACTGTCCTTTCATATATACGCTAAAATACCCTTCATCCATTTTCTTCCGCTTATTCAATTCAGGGATCTGGGGCACTGGAGCCTATCTCAACTGTCACAGGGCAAAAGATGGGGTACACCCTGGACAGGTTCCCAGTCTATCACAGAGAGACAGACAACCATTCACCCCTACTGCCAATTTAGAATTGCCAGTTAACATAACCCCGTGCATGTCCTTTGGGCTGTGGGAGGAAGTTGGAGTACCCGCACAAGCACGAGAAGAACAGGCAAACTCCACACAGAAAGGCCCCAGCCAGCTGGTGAATTCAAACCCAGGACCTTCCTGCTGTGAGGCAACAGTGCTAACCACTACACCACTGTCCTGCCCAGCTAAAATACCCAAAAAATAAATTCAACCTTTAAAAAAATATGCAAATCTGTTGCAGGCACGTTGTCCAAACATATGCTTTGGACATAAACATGAAACTTGTAAAGATGTTTTGTTTACTTTGGAACACATAAAATAAGAATTTAAAATAATTTGAAACAATAAAAATGAGGACATGAAAAGAGATTCTAACTACAGGCTTATATAAGTTTATTCCATCAACAGAGACTTGCAGATTACAGAGATACACTGAGTATAAATAGTGAAATTGTCCTAAATTTAGCTTATCTACTCAGTTCTGGTCTTGATGTAGCTGTAGCTGACTGCCTGTGGAGGTGTCTGAGCCAAGTTTGATTTGAGGCCAGGTTTCAAACCTGTTGATAGATCAGACTTTTTGGCAGGGGCTGTGAGCCATGTGTGAAAAGACACCAAGTCCAATTAAAGCCCCATAGGTGACATCCAATTCTTTAAGTCAGCTAGGACACCTCTGCGCGTTAATGCTGTTTTCTCAACAGATGGAGGACTGTGTGAAAACAGTATGAAAATCTCTCAACAAATAGGGTGTCAGGTGATAGTCCCCAAGCAGCCCCATCTTTCTCTTGCTCTCCGATAACATAAGGGTTATCATACATGGTTCTGTCTGGAGCAAATGGAACAAAGATGAGACATCGATTACACACACACACGCACACTGCTTGGAGGATAGCTGATCTCTTCCGTTCCTCTTGACAGCTAGAGCATGGCCATCAACACCATGAGTGTGTGTGCACGCGTTTTTTTTTTTTTTTTCTTCTTTGAACAAGTGTTTGCGTGTGGCCCCAATGCAGCAAAAGGACTTTGAGAAACAGAGAGGAGTGAAGGGAGGAAGGGCTAGAGAAGGGGCTAGAGTAATTCAGATATTGATGTTTTAGTCTCTAACTCCACCCTGAGGGCCTGTCTTGGTGGAAAATGTCAAATGGGCCCCGAGATGGTCACATCATTTAGCATTGTTGGAGCCTCAGTGGTGACATAGAACAAATGCATACATTAAAATATGGCAATACTTAGAAGCATAACCTGTGACAATCATTCACATGCGAATGTGCAGATGCATCAATACACACAAGAGAGCATTTGCGTCTCATACTCATTTGCATACTAAACACAGTGATGGTGTAGCATGCAAATGGTGTACCTTAAACCATGTGTATTGCTGAGTGATGGGCAGTTTTCACTAGATTGTGTCATGCTAGCATTATAGGTATAGAAATGACAGTGTCAGGCAGATGATCTGAATTGAACTATGTTGATTGTAACTGTATGTAATATTTCCATGAACTTCGAGGTGAGTATTCATGGTGCCCAGAGGATTCATTCTTATGAGTTTGATGATCCCCTGCCTGACCTTTTTTTTTTCCCCAGGTAAAATTGCTTAATGTCAATCGTGTGAACTGGCAAAAAAACACATAGGCATTAATGTTCTATAATTTTGGTTTATACTTGAACAATTAGTTTTACTGCCGTCAAACTCAGTTGCCTTGTGTTAAAATGCTGAGTAGCATTAGGTCCAAATAGCATGCCTTTTTTCACAATTGCACTTTGCCTATCCACTTCTTAAGTCTGACGTCATTAGCCATTTGCAGGTCCAAACTCTTCTTCAGTTCCCAAAGTTAAACAAACACTGTGACATCACGGAGAGTTAAAAATGGTCCAAATTCTTCATCTCCAATAAAATGATCAGTGTGGCTGTTCTCCCAGGTGTTACATTAAAGTTTAACATCTATGTATGTTAATGGAGTTAGAAGTTAGCAGGAAACTCGCTAGTTTCCATCGAAAGATGATGTACCATGTTCTGACTGAAGGATTTCTAAAAAACTAAAACGTACAGCTCTGTTATCACTTTCGACAGATGGCAAACAGCAGCAATGTTTGTAGGGTTATTGAAGTTGGGCTAGCTGATATATAATGGTGAGCTACCTGGTGGCTACCTAGACAGCTATGATTCGAGTAATATAAACACATTACCACAGTAAAGATGGAGGCTGAGGGTTAGCTTTTTTCCCCTCAATAAAAGTTAAAGTAAGGGTCCCCAATGGGCAGAGACAAATCCAATCATATGGCAGGAAGAAGACACCGAAAATGGACCAAAGTCAAGAGAACGTGTGAGATGATCCATCCACAACACAAGGTTCGTCATTAATATGCTGGTGTGTGGTTTGGATGGCTCGCTATGAAAAATTCCTGATCCCAAGCTTCCATGTCCCAATTGAAATCTTAGTCGGCCTGAGAGTGATTCTTTTCTAAAGCATTCAAATATTTGGTGTCTGGCAAACTGAGCTTAAAGACATGCTGCACATGATTAGCGCTAATAAAAAGCTTGATTATTCTTAGGGGCTTGTTTATATTAAATAAACCAAGATACAAAGCTTGACAACACATTAAAACGACAACAGCCTCAATTAACTCAGTAGGAGCTTGGACCCGGAAGCAGGGTTGATACGTCATCACTTAACAAGCGGATAGACCTTAAACTTCCACTGAGAACAAATATGTAATTCTGTGTCAAATTGACCCAACTTTCATGTCAAGGACTGTCACTGCTGATGAGAGCTGGGTCCCCAGCTACAACCCAGACCTAATAGAATTCTTGAGTGTGAGAGCCCGGCAGTCACCACAGGGTTACACACCATCATTTTGCCCCCTTTCGGTCAGACTGTCAGTGTCAAGTTTTAGAGTATTGTCTTGAAGAATCTGAAGTAGAACATTTGACTCAAAAGACCTGAAATGTGGCTGAGCCCCTCATTTAACAAGAGTCTTACCCTTGCTACATACAACCTCGTTGAGCCAGCGAACAGATGGTTTTCTCCTGCGCATTCTTTGGTTAGGAGAAATGCTTCATAGAAATTCAAGTCTACAAGCAAACTGAATGTGAATTCTATTTAAATTCAGAATATAAAGTCAAATTTAAATGAGTGGCTTTCATATGGGAGCATTGTAAACTACTTAGATATGCTGCATGCTTTCTCAGTGCGTGTCTGTGTATACAGGCACCAAAATTGTGAACATTTTTTCAAGCTGTCTCTTTCTCAGTAACAAGCATAGATGTTTCACCATCTCTAAGTCCCTCCCCATAAATAATAATAAATCCTTAGCTTGAGCATTGCAGACATCATTGCCTTAAATCTGGACCAGACACAGCAGCACCTTTTCAGCCAGCTGACTTCTCCATCATTAATGTCAGCATGCAGTCATCAACACTGCAGCGTGTTTAAGGGTAGCTAACAGTTACCTCAGACTGAGAAGAGCATGAAGAAATGATACAGTGCTGTCAGTTCCACAGTAATGATGATTCAAAGAAACCAGTGTCATTAATTTCAGGCACTCTTTATTGAAGGTGGTAGAGCTCTTGGTGTGAATTGCTTCCACAACTGACTGAATACAGAGCAAAAATTGGTTGGATAGATAGAGGTAGACAGATGTACTGAGATTCAATTTCATCATCTTCTTTAAACTCATTTTTATACACACATTTAAAACCTGATTCAGCTCTCATTAGGCTGTTGAAGTGGTGTTCATTTGTTTGCTTTGAGTCCAGTATGGCCTTTGAATTTTTATGAGTGAACCTTATTGAGCTGACTGAGCTTATTATTTGTCCTTTTGGCTTCAGTTTGATGGTTAAAGTTGATAAACTGCAAACTGGGCTTTGGAGCATACTTTGTACTTTTTCCAGCATTGTTTTATCTTTCTTAAACAGATTTGATTATCAGGTTTTGACTTTTTTACTTGACTTTTAATTACTTTTATACATTATACTTAAAGTTCATTGGAGAACCACTGTAGTAAACACAGGGATTGAAACAATTAAGGGCTGCCTTTCAGAGAAATGCTTTGTAAAAGTTATCACAACTTCTCAAAGCAGCTGATTAACAGTTTACAGAGAAAAGTAATTTGTTTGCTTGCCTTATATTTCACTACCTCTATTACTCTGTTGTTGTTCGTGTGTATCTATGCACTGTGTGTAAAGCTTGTGTTACTGAATTGTCCAGGTCTAGTGTGTGAATCCTGCTGTTTATGTGTGTGTTTTATATGGTACGTTTGCTTCCCAGTCATCACCTTGACCTCTGTGCCCACTCTGTGTTGCTCATTTCCCACTGCCGTGGCCTCTGCCTCTAAGATACATGTTCTCACATACAGCAGAAAAATAAACACACTATTTACCATCAGACTGAAGCTTGAGGAGAATCTGAAAATGTTCTACTTCAGCAAAGACTTGAACCCTGCTCAACCTCTCTCTCTCGCCCTTTTTCTGGGCTCATAATTGCAGCATTTACTTAATAGATTGACAGCACGCAAAGAAAGAGACAGGCGAGTGGCCAGGTGGGTGAAAAGTTGACACATATGGCCAAACTGGGTGACTGGTAGAAAAAGAGATTGGTAAATGTAGCGGAACACACAATAGTTCATTTATCCATGTTAGAACATAAATTAAAACCTGTCAAGAAGAGCTTAGCGCTGTGGAGTTAACAATACGAAAAATGACAATGATGTGAAAATTTTCCTCTCTTCTAGTCAATTCACTGTTCTCTCTCTTATTTCCACCCTGGCCTCCTCCTCCTCCTCCTCCTCCTCCCCTTCTTCTCCCCTTTTTTTTACGCTTCCCCACTACAGCTAATTGGGAAGATAAAGTCATTCTGCCAAGAATATGTGTGTGTGCAGAGCGTTGTGTGAGGTCGTTTAGAGGTGTAATACGCTGCGCTATGCAGTATGGTTGGGTTGCTCCTGCTTCTTCTCTCGCTTCTTTTTTCCTTTTCTTCTCAATCGTAAATCATTCTTCAGTCTTTTTTTTTTGTAATCTTTTTACTCTTGTCAGTTAGGGAAATCTTGCCTGTCCAGGGTTGTTTAGCAATTAAGATATAATGCCTGTAATTGTGTGTGTGTGTGTGTGTGTGTGTGTGAGCACTAGTGCCCATCTTTAACTTGTTTAAATTTAAACAGTATTAAACAATTAGCATTGCAGATGTTCTCATCAGTTCAAAATGAACATTTAGGGACTAAGAAAACTT
>VUQS01023922.1:36663-56946 GCA_015108495.1 Heterochromis multidens | reverse complement strand
AAAAGAAATTAAAAAAAAAAAAGAAGGAAAAAAAAAAAAAAAAAAAAAAAAAAAAAAAACACAGTACTATCCACAACAAATAATCACACAATAACAAGGCACACATTTGGTTTTGGCCAGGCCTCCATTGAAATTAATTTGAGGATAATGGCTCTGTATACTTTGCTGTTACTTTTTAGCAGCAGTAGAAGAGTTCAACATCTGGTCTATTATGACTTCATCTTTTCTTTTCTTTTTTTTTTTACAAAATTTTCAATTTAGGCAAGCAATGCTAATTTGTTATTTAAATTTTGAATGATTTAGATCATGAAAAGAATCGAAATGCATCTTAAATGATTGGACCTAGGAAAACAGGGCAAAGTCTAGTTAAAAGAAGTGAAGCATTGCATTAGTTCAGTCAGGCTACAAAGTCAAGTTCAGACCACAGTCCTACAGTCAGTGCCAGCCCACCCACATGGCCACTATTTATGTTACTTTAGACAGCATATAGATGCTGCTGCCTTTGCAAGCCACTTTGCAACCTATCTCCACCCCAGCTTCTCTTTTCATGCTATGTCTGACTTAATCAATGTCATGTCTTTTGCTTGCTGCTACTTAGGCTTTCTGTGTATGTGTAAAATAGTGAGAGGTTCCCCGAACAGAGCCACGGTGAACCCACATCGCACCCTATGACAGCAGGGATAGGCTCTAGTCCCCCCCTCAACCCTGAACTGAATAAGCATTCAAGAAAATGGACGGATGGATGGATGGGAATAATTTTAGTACAGGCTGATGGGTGGAAATGAAAGCAGATATGTCTGAATCAGCTGTCCTTTACCTGGCAGGATCACAGCCCCTGATGTGAGCAGCTCTTGATTGACTTCTGAGACCAGTTTGGGGAAGGATAAGTTATAGTCACAGGATGAGCTCTGTACTGAGGCCGCTCTGATTGTTGTCCCATTGGAAGATTTGGGACTGTGTGATTCTTCTGCACTAGCTCTGTGCCGCCTGCTCTCACTGCTCAGGCTGTCATTCCGCTGTCCTGTAGAGACAAATACAAAAACTGAGCACAACTCTGATGTTTACTGAGCAAAAGTTCAAAAATACCGTACAATCAATAGAAATTAGAAGCTTCCTTTCACCTCTGTACTTTCTTACCTCATGGTGATACCTCATGAAACTGTGTTTATTAGTGGCGAGGTAAATGCACTCAGTTAGTGAGTTCACCTGAGTCATCACAAAGTCCAGGTGTTTAGTCAAGTTGAGTCATAGGTAGACTTTCATATCTTCACCTTCTCCTATTCAGTTCTGCATAGCTCAAGGCTCTATTTACAGGAATGATGTTCCTGGCATTTTTAATTGATACCACAGTTTACAGACCTGTTCCTGAGGCAGCAAACCAGCATGCAAATATTCACACATAATCCAGTATCTGTACATACTCCAGGATACTTCATGGTTTCTTGTCCAACTGAGCTCAAATGGACAGCAGAGTATGCACAGTACAGACTAAGAATTAATCAAGAGAAATATAGTGGTCCAGAAGTTTCTTCCTTTTAGGAATTACTGAAGCTAAAATGCCTGAAAACGCTCTGATTTTATCCTGTCTGATGTGAGGATTTGCTACTTTTCTTTGTCCTACTGTAGATATGCCATTTTAGTTCAAACAAAAGGTAAAAAAAAAAAAAGTACTCAAACTATTAACAAGCCTAAAACGTTATGCAAACCCGACATTTTGTCTGTAATAAATGTGTAATTATCTATCTGTGATGGACATCCATTGTGTGTTGTCTTTATAAGCTGTTTGAGTATTGTCCTGCTCTGTTCTGTGACAATAAACCCTCCCAGCTCAGCCTCTATTGTCTTCAGAGAATTAGTTCATTTCCTGCGCGACTGTGTGACCACGCTTGTGTTTGCTGCAGGTTTCCTAAAATTCTTTGTTTTGAGAGGAAGTGACAAATGTAGAGTAAAGCTTCCTGTGTATTGTCCTGTGTCACAGTCTGCTTTTTGTGTTCTGTGCTTGACACTTTTGTAAGTCATCAAAGAGTCTAAATAAGCACTGGTTATTAGCACTTACTGATCACACATATGATACAGGATTTTTGTTGGCTGAAATCACAAGTAATTTAACCTTCCTGAGTATTTTTTTTTTCAGACTTGTATGAGTGAGAGAGCTATCAGGATTCTGGAGTTAAAAGACACAGGCCCAGTTTAGAAAACTTTGTTTTCCCCCCAACAGATCTCCAGTGGCTGATTTGTTCACAAATGAATTTTTTGTAGAATAACAACCCATCTGGGATTGCTGGCACCCCCGGTCCTGATAACATTGCAGGGTCATCTCACTGTGGGATGCCGGGGACCTTTTTACAGGGTTTACATGAGTCTTTATAATGTTGCTGCAAAAAAACAGCTTGTCAAAAGCTAAAATTCAATCCCTTTGAGGTAATCGCAGAATGATGTGATTTAACTACCGTATTTTTACTGAGTGGAGCATGTTCAACATATTTACATTCACCTTCATTTAAAGAAATAATAACTGGTCACAGCTAAGGTCTGGCATTGTCCAGTGTTAAATTTTAGAGAATGAACAAAACTTAACAAAACTAAATTTTTTAACCTCACATTTCAATTCACGGAAGAAGCTCTAAAAACAGCACGATTCCCAAGGTGGTACTCTCACATCACTGCTTTCCTGAGCCACCCAGTACAGACCAACAGAAAACAAAACAGACCGACAGCAGTAAAGAAAACACAGGATTGTGACTAAAGTGCTCTTTCCAGGGTAGGGCCATACCTGTTCCCTTAACATGCCAAAAAACACACACAGTCTTTGAAAGGCAATCTGTCACCAATCAGAATGGAGTAGATGAGAGTTATGAGCATTCAGACTCCAACTCTAGTCATCTAATGAACTGTTATAACCAGTCCTGCTGCAGGCTGTTATTGCAAAACCACCATCTAGCTATTAAGAGGTTTTCATAACCTCAGGCTGTATTATTTGATTAGCAATAAATGATGAGCCATAGATTGTCATGATGATTTAACCACTGTTAAACCAAACCTGTTTAGATTCTGTGTACGAGCGTATTACTTGTTTAGGTTGTGCTCATGCAATTTTCTAAAACTGCAAGGCACTGCAGATTTTATCAAACAAAGCTCAAAATCAGAAGTAAATAGTACATTTATCAGAGTCACAGATTGATGCACATTCTGTTATACTAGCAATTGTATTGGTACTTTTTTGGTATTATTTTTGACCAGCATTTGAATGTCTAAGCTCATCCTGCTTCTTTCAACTAAGAAAGATTGCAAAAAAAACAAACCTATACTTTTAGCCAATAAATTGGAACTTTTACTACATGCGCTCTTCTCCCATTTAGATTACTGTAACTCACTTTTTATGTGCAATTCTGCCCAGCCCATCTTCAATGGGTTACCTAGGCTGCTAACAAAAAGTAGCTGGCGATGACATATCACCTCTGTTTCTTTCCTTCCATCACTTGCTGCCACTTGAACTTAGAATTCATTTAAAAAATGTATTAATCACAAAGAAAGCTTTGTACAGCATTTCCCCTGCCTATATAGCAGAATTCTCAGGTACAGGCCTGGATGTCCCGTAATTTTCTTCTCCTAAATTCAGGAAAAACTTAGGTTATTATATTTGGTCCTAAAAATCTTAGAAACATGGTGTCTAACCAGATACTTACTCTGAATGGCATTACCTTGGCCTCCAGTAACACTGTGAGGAATCTTGAAATCATTTTGATGAGGATATGTCCTTCAATGTGCACATTAAACAAATATGTAGGACTGCCTTCATTTATCTGCGTAGCATTGGTAAAATTAGAAACATTCTGCCTCATTCATTACTTCTAGGCTGGACTATTGTAATTCATTATTATCAGGTTGTTTTTAATGTTCCCTAAAAAGCCTTCAGTTGATCCAAAATGCTGCAACGAGAGTACTAACCAAGATGAGAAAGAGAGAGCATATTTCTCCAATATTAGCTTATTTTCACTGGCTCCCTGTTAAATCCAGAATTTAATTTAAAATCCTTCTCCTCACTTACAAGGTCTTGACTAATCAGGCCCCATCATATCTTAAAGACCTCATAGTACCATTCTATCTCAACAGAGCACTTCGCTCTCAGACTGCTGGCTTACCTGTGGTTCCCAGAGTTTCTAAAAGTAGAATGGGAGGCAGAGCCTTCAGGCCCCTCTTCTGTGGAACCAGCTCCCAGTTTGGATTTGGGAGACAGACACCCTCTCTATTTTTAAGATTAGACCTAAAACTTTCCTTTTTGATAAAGCTTACAGTTAGGGCTGGATCATGTGACCCTGAACCCTCCCGTAGTTATGCAGCTATAGACTCAGACTGCTGCGGGACTTTGTGTGATGTACTAAGCATTTCTTCTCCACTCACCTCTTTTTAATCCCCATGTGTTAATATACCACTGCAGCATGACATTAAATTTTTGCCTTCTCTCTCTCTTAGTCTGTGCTTTGTCCTGCCTCCCTATGCTCTCCTATTTTTTTTCTCTTTTCCCTCACCCCCAACTGGTCACAGCAGATGGCTGCCCCTCCCTGAGCCTAGTTCTGCCGGAGGTTTCTTTTTGTTAAAAGGGAGTTTTTCCTTCCCACCGTTGCAAAGTGCTTGCTCACAGGGGGTCTATGATTGTGATTGTTGGGGTTTTCTCCAGAACACTGTAGGGTCTTTATCAGTATACTTTTCAGTATAAAGTGTCTTAAGTTGACTTTTCTTGTGATTTGCCCTTATATAAATAAACCTAAATTGAATTGAATTGAATTAATGCTCCTAATGTCCTAAAGTGTTTTATGGGCAAATCTGCTTTCCTGAGGAAAATGAAAGGACTATAGCACTGTGTCATTTTAGCTTGAACACACATGAATGCTAGCTTTGAAATAACCATAGTTTGGTGTTGTTTATCAGGTGTAAATAATTATTTTAGCTGTTTAGTTTCTTTCACTTCTATTTCCTGAGGAATTCCTCTTGAGTACCCTCTAAGTGAATTGCAGCCAATTGTGGTATACTGGGATTTACAGGATGTAACTAGTTGCCTATTGGCTCCTGTGTGTTTTTACATTTGGCTACACAGAAAACGTGTCGGTAGGATCAGTTCATTGCTGGGTTTGATATATTCACGACATTACCGTCAATGACAAAATTGCATTTATTTCAGAAGAAGTTGAAAATTTCAGTAAATTGTGCTGTAGTTATTTAAAATATTGCATCTGAAATTCACTTTGATAAGAATGCAAATCATTTATCAGCAAATGTTCTTTAGGCGTTTGTGCAAAATAAATGAAATTCTGAAAACACGATTTTGTAGGATTACCAAAATGGATCATTTTAAGTTTAATTTTTGTGCATTGTGGGAGCATGAGGTTTAACATCAGGACTTACCTGACTCATCCTTGCTGTTTCTCCTCTCAGTGCCAGGAAATACTGCCTCCACATCCAGCTTTCCAAAACGAAGAGCATAACCATTCATTAGCTTTTTGGGGGAGATTCCTACTGATCCTCCAGAAGACGATCGTTCCCGGTGGCCTTTAACCTGACCTGCTTTGTTAGTCCTCTCCAGTGACTTGGAGCGCCTCTCTGCCCGTCTCTCAGCACTCCGCAAACCTCTCTGTAAGTAAAGCAAAGGTGTGCTGGGTCTGGAGTCATCACCACTGAGCCAGCCCCGGCTACCCAACCTCCGCGATGAATGTTCTCTGGAGGAGGTCTGGGTGTCAGGACTGTTACCCGGTGTCACAGTTCTCTCTCTTAGGGTGGCACTATGCTCTGAGCTTTCCTCCAGGATGGATTCAGAGCTCGACCCAAGGGTCATAGGGTTCTGTAGGGCCTCCATGTAAGATTTTCTGAAAAGTCTCCTGGTCTCAAAAGCCGCAGAGTCTCTGTGGAGGCGGCGTCGAGGGCCTGGGTTACTGAGATCTGTGCTGAAAGACAGCATCCTGGACACCGGCCCTCCCTCTCTTGCATTACTATCCTCACCACCCTGTCCTGTACCACACTCCTCAGCGGGACTTTCAATTTTAATTTTGTGTATAGCATTGTCAGCTGTGCTGGTGCTATGGCTCTCACTGCTGGAGTCCATGCGGTTTCTGTTTGGGGAGGTGGGCTCAGAGAAAATGGAGTCAGCTCCCTGAGAGTGCAGGGACTCTCTGGAGCTGCGGTGGCTGTCCAGAGTCCCTGTGGATCCGCTGGTGCTGCAAGTGCTGAGATGGCCACGGAAACCACCTCGGCTGCAGTGTGCTTGCATGATGGCGTCTGCTGTGTTGCTGACAAATAGCGGGTTGACCACGTTCTTCCACGGTGTCCTGAACACAGCCGTACCAGTGGTAAGCAGACAGTTCTGTAGTGGGTGCAGGTTTCGGTCACGTGTTACATTCTGTAAGAACTCAGCTGTGAAGACGCTGCCATACATGCTCTCTGAAATAGGGATTTCTGCAATGGCCTGCCCACTGATCGATAAACATTTTATCACAAGCTTGGCAGCCTTGCGCCCTAAAGGAACGATTTGTAGGTAGAAGTCTCCTTGCTTTAGTCGAACTTTATGCAGGGGTGCAAGCTGCAGGACAACTTTCTCGTGGATGCAAAGAGGCCATCCCTCATGATAGAACAGCAAGCCTCTGAACCTTACCTGTGAAGAGAAAGAGAAGTCAGCCAATACCCACTCTCTTTTGTGTGTAAAACATTGTTATCATATGGGTGAGTCATGGCTCAGCTGTGGTACGACTTGCATCATTTCAACTGACATCTGCAAAGCAGTGTTTAAACACATGCTTAGCTGTAATGGAGAGGTAAGGTGTTTTCATGGGGTCCACTGAGTGAATCACTGTCAGCTAAAGACGAGAACCTGTCTGATCAGGCCCGTTTTCACAGCAACCACAACACAAATCCGTGTTGTGACAGCATGAAACCCTAAGAGCAAAAACATGGTGCTCAAGGGTTGGCTTTTTTCATCTCTTATGAATGTCAAGGTAAATACTGAGGATGTGATCTTCCTCTGAAGCCTCTCATATTGCCTACATTACAAAGACTCTCATGCACAGCAAGCTGTTCTCAGGGGCTAGGCTTAGGTGAAACTATTGCTCTGTGGCTATCGTCACAGTGTAATCACCAGAGAGATGAATGCAGAGGAATAAAGTTTCAGTGCTTTGGTGATAGAGCCCTAACCCACAGCAATCAAAGCTTTTGAGAGAGAATATTGAATTTCATGCTGGACCCTAGAGTCCATGGCAGCCTCTCAGGCAGGCCACAGTTTCCCTCTGTTTCACTATTCAGAGAATGATGGCTGCTTTTCAGCTTGTTTTCAGAACAATAATCTACTCTGTTTCAGTGTCACTTTTCCCACTCAGGAAAAATATTCACACTCAGCAGAACCGTTCACATTTTATCTTCTGGCTGTTTATCTCTGTCCTGACAGTGAGATGGTTTTGGTTTCTCTTTCTTTTTTCTCCCTGTGTCCTCTCTGTAGCTTGGAGTTAAGCCTCTTTAAAAATGGGTTACACCCCTAAAGAAATACAGACATTCTTAGTTTCCTTCATTTAACCTCAGATGCCATGTCTATCAGGCACTCACACAGGTTTCTTTTTGGATGATCTGCAGGATCCTCTTGGCAGGAAGCAAGAAGTCAATGAGGCAACGGAGGCCGTCTCCACGATATTGTCTCTCCACCACGCTGAAGAGCTGCCAGAGGACGGTGACAGCAGTGGCACTGAAGGGACGGTACAGGGCAGACAAAGTGCTCTGGATACAGTTGTCCAAAGACTCAGCGTCCTGAGACAAACAAGAAACACATGTAACCAGGTAAAATATTTCACGATATGGCAAAGCATTAATATATAAGCAGATGTTAGTCTAAATAAGTGGCTCCCAGTCTTTTTGACTTGGAGATTAGGAGATTTTTCTTTTATTAAATCTTCAGTTTTTGCTTTTCCAGATGCAAAAGCAACAATTGAATAATAGCAACAGTCCAACAAATTTTTGGTCTGCCAACTCTTTTTCAATACTTTTTACAACTGAGATTAAAGAAAAGTCTGCTTATGGCTTTATTGTGGTGTAAAAGAGTTGTATTTAAAGGATTTTCAGATTTTTTAAAGTTTCCAGCATTTTCTAAGAAAAAGAGAAGAAAGAAACTTTTTAACATCAGATTTTTCTTGGAGGCACAGGTTAGTAACTACTAGTCCAGACAGCTTGTAATGAATTCCATGAAATGTTTTGAAAGTACAATCAAATAATAAAGTATCTATCTGTGTACAGTACATGAATATATAACTAGATAAACATATGCATGCAGGATCCCATTTAGCTAGACTGTCAGGAAGTTTGAACATGACAGGGAATATCAGGCATCCCAGCAGAGGGGAAACACCTGGTTACAGTGACGTCACCATCAGCCAACACAAACAGACAAACTGGAAAGTCCAAACTGGACTCCAGTTGCGATCAGGATGGTGGAACGTGACCTTCTAACGACATCCATGTTGTCACACAGTATGATCTGCATGACCCAGGGCCACCACTGTTGGTCCCCAACACTACATGTCCAACACAACTTGTCTGATGATGAGGACAGGATATCTGGGATTACAGCAGATCTGAATGAGGATGACCTGTAGTAGTAGCTGGATTCATGGTTCAAGCTATGACCTTCCTCTGTTCAGTCGGTGCCAAGGCCAAACATCACTCCACTATGTGTCCTTCCTGAGTGGAACACAGCAGTGGAATAGAGACATCTGTCTCTAATGATAAGCACACAGATAAATACCAATGTCAGGGAATGTCTCACATATAACAGCTTTATAATAGGGCCCATGGTTAAGGGGGTAATTTCCCTGTAATTAAATGGGATTTCAATTTATGTATTTTATTTGAAATTACAGTCTAATTATATTCACCTACAAATGCTTAAAGATTGGTACACAATTGTCCTTTTAATTTTACCAATATAAATGCAATAAGGACTGTTCTCCAAGTTTTTTACAAGAAAAAAGAAAGAAAAAAGAAAAAATCCTTTGCAGGCCTATGTGACCTTGTAATGATGGAGCCAAGGCTACTTATTATTTTTTTTCTTTCACAATCACTGTTTAAACATAACTTTCAAAATGAGTGAATTTTACATTTGGCTTGATGTGAAAGAACAAAAAAGAAAAAAAAGAAAAAACATGAAAAATGGAATTTCAATGTATTTTATTTGAAATTACAATGTAAATGTATTTACCTACAAATACTTAAAGGTAGGTCCTCTAGAATAAGGGGATAACAAGTCAGGTCTTTACAGGAAACAAAGAAATAATTATAATTTATAATTATACTTTTTTTTACTTTTATTTATAATCAAAACCAAAACTGAAGACAATAGAATTAACAATAAACTGTTCTAAATCCCAGTAAATGTCTACTATAAAGTTGGGGAAATTGAATAATAGAACATCAATCATGCACATCAACATAATGAATATTAAATAAAGATCTAAAAAAATAAAGATGTAAAAAGGCAATATTAATCATTCTATAATACGGCCTGTGTCACAAAAAATACAGCGTACTTACAATGTAAATATTGCTTGTTTTTCCGCAAAATTACCATAAAAATATGCACTACTTAAAATTACTTACAGTATAATTTGTGTCTCCTTTCCTGTAAAATACCTGAGGTTATGCAATACTTAAAATTACTCATGCACTACGTAAAATGACTTACGTATTACTTAAAATTACTTACAGACTTTTTAAATTTACTTACAGTATAATTATTTCTTTGTTTCCTGTAAAAACCTGACTTGTTATCCCAGCATTCTAGAGTACCTACCTTTAGGTATTTGTAGGTAAATATAATTACATTGTAATTTCAAATAAAATACATTGAAATTCCATTTAATTATAGGGGAATTACACCCCTAGTAGGGAGCAGTATTCTAAAGTGTTACCACTTTGCAAGATGTTGGCCAACACAATGTTTAAATATGCAGCTCCTCAATGCTTTTTGCTACTTTCAGTTGAATCTCTATGCCACATTTACATGACAATAAAAGCTTCCAACAAATCAAGAGATCGTCTTTACTCTATTGAGTTTTGCTGGTCAGACAGCCCATGTTTCACCCTTTGTAGGATCTGTCTTGTTGATCTAAGCAACTCAGCACCATCAATTAGAGGAGAGTGAGTACAGTTGAGCGCATTCGTACACATGCCACGACTCTACTACAAGGCGCTCATTGTGCACTCCGCCTCTCTAAGTGGTATGTGCAGTACAGTGTCGGTGCCCTGAAACAAAACACCCACTTCCATTAGCAGTCAGCTTGCTTTAGTGAGACAAAAAGTTTCTGGGCATTAGTCACTGTTGCGCCCAGGAGGAGAGGAGCAACATGCTGTTTTATTGGAGGAGAGCTAACAATGGGAGGAAAGCCTCTGCTGCATAGTTAGGACACACCACAAGTTTCAATTCAGGTTCCTTAGGTAGAAAAACAAGGGTAGTGACAGATGCAGTGTTTTGAAGAACAATTAGCAAACATTACAATTCAAAGGCTAGACATCGAGTTGCACAGGAGTGGCTGTCTATGTAATCCAGTGCTACAATATGGATACAAAAACCACACTAAAAATAACAACAGATGGATAATGCATTGTTTACACTCAGAGTAGTGACACATGTATAGCACCTTGTAAATAATATGTTACCTAAGGTAAGACATATAGAGCTTTCCACTGGCATGAAAAAAATTGAAGCTTTTCATTAAGTGTCACCTGTGTAGTATGAGATATATTTGCATGTCTCAGCAGAGTGACTGAGCTTAGCCACCAGAGCTGAGCCTCCCATCCGCTCTGAGCCACACAGGAATGCAGTGTATATAGCTGTGTATGTCTAGCTTCAGAGCTTCAGGCAGGACAGGAGCAAACTGGGAAGTCCCAACCTCTCTGATGCCAGATCTTTCTAATGGGCTGCCTGTTTGACGGAGGACTGAGGTGGTAATTAATGGCTTTAAGCTCTAGGTGGGACGCTTTTGTCTGTGCCATCAGTAAACAAGCTGTTACAGAGGTGATCAGAGCAAATGGGACAGTTAAACATTAAAGGGTTTTGTCTCTTGATGAAAAAACCTAGAGGACTGATCCTGATTATGGTTGATCTTTTCTGTTTTGTTAACCCCTCCCCCCCCTTTTTTTTAAAGTTAAAGATAAGATATATAAAGTTGGCAGGTGGCCAAATGTTTGATTAGCTGGTAATTCCACTATTCCAACACTTATTGAAATCATGTGTCAAGAGAGCAAAGTGGGTAAATAAGAAAAGGAGTGCATCAAAACCAAAAGAAAAAGTGAGAGACACACAGAAGCAGAGAATGAACACGAGGTGGTCACTGACACATTTAGTGGGCCAGGGACACAAAAGACGCTGCCTGCCAGGACTCCAGTGGAGCATGAAGCCACCAGGGGAGTGTAACAGGAGAGCCCTGGAGCCCCCATAGAGGCTGCTCACTAACCAACCTGCTAACAGCCTCAAAGGCAGCGGGACGACAAAGGCCACAGGTTGCTCAGACCTGCCCCTCTGCCAGGTGCCAGGATGCCAACAAAAGAGCCTAGTGAGACCTCCCCATTAAGCCCGCAGTAAGATTCAGCTTTTGATCTGTACCAATAGAAATCCTATCTCATGAGAGAAAGACAGTGAGAGGGGCTGGGATGTGTGGCCAGACAAAAGATGCACGCTGCACTCTGAATACATTTAAAAGCCACAGTTTTTGATTATGTCGAGCAGACATAACAAAGTCAGTGAGGTTACTTAAGATCGCTGTTAGTTTGAAATACAGCTCTTAACAAGGAGCTTGAGACATGTAGTCACACATCAAACTATACACACAAACGCCAGCTCTCTGTGTACAAGCCATAGCTAGCACACGCTTTAGCAAATAAAAGCATAACAATAATAATGATGTGGTACTGTAAGAGACACTGTAACTGTTGTTGTAAATTTTAGTATTGTTATCTCAGCAGATAACCCAGCGAGGGACAAAAGGCTTGTGCGACAAATACAGATAAGTCTGAGAGGTGAGGTGATAAACTGGACCACCCACATGTCTACAGCTAAAAGTACTTTTTTTTCTCCCTTTAATTTAACTACCTTTACAGTAATGTAAGAAGGGAGACTTCTGCTAATCGTCACACTTTTCAGTCTGAGTCATTAAGGGAAAAAAAAGCAAGAAAACTAAGAAATAAACCTTTTTTTGTTTTTTTGTTTTGTTTTTTTGAATGAGATCAACAAAAACTACCACACGCTGATGGATTAATGAGTAATTTTCACATATTCCCACGATGTTTATCCAAAAGAGTCACTTTATGTCACCGGAAAGCAACTAATGACTTTTTCCTTCAGAATGCAAACAGCACTGACAGGATATTGTCCCTGAGCCTCACTGAGCAGATGAATGTTGTGCTGTATAAAACACATTGAATCACACATGCTTGAATATTATTTTAAATAAAATGAAACCCAATAAGGAAGACAAAATAGTCAATGGAGGTCCTTCAGCCAATCAGGGCAGTGATAAGCAGTGACAACAGAGACAAAGGAGATTGACAAAGCCTGTTGATACCTCAGCAGGGTAAATATAGAGTGGGTGCATTCCATTATAAGTGGGAGGTTGATAACAATATCAGAGAGGATACAAACTTGTGTACCTCACTGACTCCCAGAATTGACTGCTTCTATAACTAGTGATGAAATAATTACCACACGTTCCTCTTTAAAGGCTGCGCACCAAAAGTAATGATACAGAAAGGCAGTGAATAAGGAATTCATTGCCCTTTAAAGTGAACAGAGAGCTACAAACAGACAAACATATCCTCATTAAATTCCCTGAAAGGAAAAATGAGCCATTGAATATCGAGCAATAACATAATCCTTAATCATCATCCGTGTACTCCCTTTTCTTCTTTCACAATGCATCTATGAAGAGTTTCCTGCTATGTTTTGACTGCACAGCGAGAAGTCAAAATATCAGTCATCTGTGAGCGGTGACATCAAAAACATCTACCGCCATAATATGTACAAAAACACACATACAATACAGTGCCTGAAAAAAACAACAACATTATGTTAAGTTAACAGGTATGCAAAAACTTTCAAAGAGTCACAGAAAGGCTGTAATTAAAACATATTTCAAGCTCATACCTTTATACACAGGTAGTTGTCACAGCTCCGTGACTTTGCTCTGGAGTGCATTTTGCCCAATGACAGCATTTAGGCACCAGAAAAAGTCCAAAATTTTGATAAATCATGTGTCATGAACTCCAAGTGAAAGACTTTTGTAATCCACAGTGTGAGTGTAGTAAGTCATTGCTATGGTATCAGTGGGCCCAGCACCATTTCTCTCCTGTCTCTTTCTCTGTGCGGTGGTGTCGGTAGCTGGAGTAGACTAAACTTCAGAGCGTGAGAGAGGCAGTGCGCTGGCTTCCCCGTCACTCACCCGCCCTTCCTCCAGCAGAACCTCCCCCGCCCTACTGCTTGCTTTTCTAATGAAGCTCCATCCAGCAGGACAAATGTACACTCCTGCAACTTCAAGCTCATCATTCATAAAAAAAAAAAAGAAAAAAGAAAAAAAGAAAAACGACACACACACTACCTGACCTGCACACCCCGACTGCCGTGAGCCCCAGCACTCCACCCAGCAGGCATTAGACGTTGACTAACTCCTCTCTGCCTTCCCTGACCCTCTACACCCCTACCTCCACCAGCTCCCCTCTACCCCTCTTGCCCACAATGGTCTCTCTTTGTCCTGACAATACAAATGGACTAGGGTTTCAGCTTATTCTGCTGCTTTTCAAAAGAAAAAAGAAAGGAAGACATCAGCATAGGATTGGTTGGCTCAGGTCACTCATTACAATGGCATTCCTCTTAAATATTGTCAGGGGACTGCTCTATCATTTAACTGGCTCACAAACCAGTGACATATGGAGACATCCTCCTGCTACAGAAGATAGATATGATATCTTTATAATGATTCTAAAAAACATTTTAAAATATTAAAAAGGGATTTACCTGATTCTTTAATGACGACATGTGACAGACATTGCAAAGTAACCCTTTCTTAGACACAAAAGTGTCAGAGAGGTGAGCATATTTTTACAGCAGGAATGCAACAAAATGACACGTTTGTTAGCTGCGAACAGTAGTTCCTTCCCATTTTTTCCAAAACACAGGAAGTCCTTGTTCGTAGCAAAGACATGCTCTGTAAGAATACAGATTCTGTGTGAAAATGTGAGGATCACATTAGGTCAGTCTGAGTAAACAGAGAAGGTAGTGACGATGGGTAATTGGGTTTGCTTTATTTTTAGAGAAAGAGGCACTGAAGTCTCATCAGATGTCATTAAAGCCAGACATCACAATGACCTGAGAGGCACAAGAAGACACACTGTCACTGGCTGCAGTCTCACAGTAAATGTGGGCACACTCAAACACACACACACACACACACACACACACACGGTTACTCTCATGTTGACAGTGGTATTCAGAGACATTTATACTTTAATGTAGTGCATTTCTGGGAAATAAAACAAAGAAGTTCCAGAGAGCAGATACTGTTATACACTCGATCTACATTTAGTCTTATTTAGTCTTAGTCTTATAGCTACTGTATAATCTTCTATGTAAGCAGAAGAAGACATACCTCACATATGCACTCTACAAATACACACTCATCTCTCTCCTACTCACACACTGTGTGTGCTTTGACTTAACCTATAATTTCTGCTGCCTTGCCTTTCCACTGGGCTAGTTTCACTAGGTCAGAGTGTAGATTTTCTTCTTTTATGTCTCTCCCTTTTTGTCTTTTTCCTTCTTTTTAATTCATACTTATCCTATTGGGTTAAAGTTGCTTCACATTGGCAACAAAATGGGTCAGGTTTATATATATATACATATATATATATATATATACTGCATACTTTTAGATGTAAAAGTAGTATATTCAAATGAATTCAGAGCTGCCTTGACACGTGTAGACTGTATGTGTCACTAAAACATGTTTATTAGATTTTCAGGACTGAGTGACACAGTAGATTTGGTTTAATTTCTTTTTATAACACTGATATCTGGAGTAGTCAGCTGCTCTAATCTTTTATGGCTCTAGCAGATCAGAATTCTCATAGCGTACCCATATAGGGATTCACATAATATAAAACACCTTTTTATATTTTTCTCTTAAGAAAGCTGCATGCAGACACTTTAGTAAGATCACTTGTCCAGCTGAGATTGAAGTTCTTAACTAGTGACATGCCAAAAATAATTATTTCGCCTTGATGTCTCAACTTGTCAAATTACCCACACTTTAATCCATATCCTTCATTATCATATTTTTACTCTGCATAGGACCATTGTTTACAAAATGAACAACATCTTCAGCTGGAATAAACTCCAGCCCCCAACCCCAGGACCTTGATTTGGATAAGTGGTTTAGAAAACTGATGAAAAAAAGGGAAATGAACATCAAGTTGTACCCATTAAGACTTGAAAATATTGACTGACATCATAAATTCATCATGAAACTGTTTACAGAGGTCATTTTCTCATAGACTTCAGAACAGTAGGACTTCTTTTTGCAGCCCTTTTTGCAAGTCTCCCCCTGCTGGCCCTTAGAAAGAATGCATGTTTAAGGCATTTATGCATTGGCTTAATTTCTTAGGCCCTGGAAACTTGCTTTTATAGATACAGCTTGTCTTTTTTTATAAGATACAGAAGAGGTACTCATTCTGTCTACATTTCCCCCCACAGTCCCCCATCCTTTTTGGGAATGTGGACAAATGTCTTAACAGTGGCAACAAGAAGAGACGTCAATGAATCTCGTGGTGATTTAGGTCAGGAGTAAGTCCTGCTGAACTGGAATAAACAATAAACAAAATGCATTCTAGAGCCAAAATTTATGTTTACATGCAGGGTGATTTATTCCACAGTGCTGATGGCCTTGTTCTAAAGACAAAAACAACAAATCCATCCATGAGCTTTATTTGCCTGTATATACAGTATTTTGATTCAGATCAAGATAGCAGTTAAGCTCTAGACAGTAGAGCATGTTTGCACAACTACATAAATAAAACTTTTCCTGTTGTTTTTCCGTGGGCAACCATAAGGTTTTAAAATAGCCTCATTTATGCAGGCTTCTGGTAAACTACATTTATGTGATCTGAAAAGGCAGATATGGCCAGTCCCAGGGGTGGTACGCAATCAGATAAAGCTATCAAGGGAACAAATTAGTCAGATGACACAAGAGCTGGAGTTTCATCATTTTTCATCATCATATCTTACAATTTTTGAAAAGATAAGAATAGAAGACAGATTTAAAGGGAGGATGAATAGAGAAGATGTTTGGATAAAGACTGAAGGATTTTTGTGGCTCTGCTTTAGATGACGATACACTCACAATGTACACAGACATCCGTTCAACATAAGGCAAAAGTCAAAAGTAACTCAAGTGCATGGCTGTTGCTTATAGATGAGCGGTCATTGTGATGAAATCACACACACACACACACACACACACACACACACACACACACACACACACACACCAAACTGTGGAATGTGACACCTTGATCCTACCTCACTTCATACCAAAACCCCAGTGCCACACAGGCCACCAACAGCTGCCATTAAAACTTTAAATTTCACCCTTTTTTCATCCTCATAAAACCAGGACTGCAACAATTCTGGCAATTTCCTTTAAATATACATCTTTACATCAGAAACTAATGTAGAACTCTGCAACAGCTCAGAGAATCCACACCAACTAGGGATGCAACTAGTAATTATTTTATTTATTAACCTTCTCAAAATGCCAAACATCAGTGATTTGACATCTGCAAATATCTTGTTTATTCATTCCACAATAATTTAAGATGAAGAAAAGCAGTGAATCATCATGTCATAAATGAAAATCATTAAGTATTTGGCATTTTCATTGTAAAATTGCATAACAAACTAGTTCTTTCACATCAACTAGCTGATTGATCTTTGCAGCTTCAGCCTTAGTGTCTTGCTCGTAGCCCAAAGACCCTGCTTGCAGCAAAGTCTCAGTGTTACACAATTCTAACAATCCCAATGTCTGGCTCTTCTGAAAGAGCCAGACAGTCAAAAGTAAATGGGGAAGTGTTTAGCCAGGAAATAACCAGGAGAAAATGAGGACACAAGCAATCCAAAAAACACAACGGCATTTTGTATTAAGTTTTATACTTACAGAGCTGCTTTTTACTGTATGGTAGAGAAGCTGAGTAAATGTAGAGGACAAAGTGAACGAGTCATCAATCTCCTTCTGTCCGCCTCACACAGCCTTGAGAACTCACATCACATCCCCATCCAGCCTCACAGAGCCTGAGCTATTGCCCCCTTTGCCCCTTTCTCAAACAGTTCCAGCCAGCTGGTTAAAACCAAGAACTCTGAACTGAATCGTTCCTCCTCTCGCAGACAGATTCAGCTGAGCTTTTGGACATTTCAGATTGATTATCTCAGTATACAAATGCACATAGCTACAGAAACAGCCACAGTGCCAGCCCAACCCCCAGCTTCCTCTGCCACGCCAGAGTGCATGCAGACCGAGACCAAAGTTAGCATGCATCTTAAATGCTTCTTTAAAAAAAAATCAAACATCCTGTATAGATGCTGTATTTTGCTGATGTTGTGGTTAGGATTAAGATTTACCCCAACTTTTAAGGCAGTTTGGTGCAGCTGTTGCACCGTCATCCCAACCATATTCGTGCTCTTTACTGCGGGTAAACATTAGGAGAGTATGCCACCTGTCATAGCCCCCTAATGTACCTTAGCCTCCTGCTGTGCGGACGTCTCACTCCAACACAAAAGCCAGTGTTTTCCCTGAGCATGCGAGCACAGGTGGCTGGAGGCGGCAAGGTCGAGTTACAGCAGCAGCTCCCATAGTTCAAACCATCAAGGAGCCAAGGAAGACAGACTAAGCCAGACAGAATGTACCGAGGACAATAAATACAGTACAGTAAGTAATAATGGTACAAAAGGTAATCCCTGTTGTTAAATCACATCTAGTTGTTAGTCTGATAGACAATGAACACCAAAATTTTCTATATTTTTTATCTTCCTTGAACATCTGGTTACAGTTTGGTTACCCATTCACTCATAAATGAGTTTTAACAAAAATTTAAATGGTACATTGACTACATAAATTGTATTTTATGTAGTCCTTATGTATTTTATTCCTTATGTATTATATGTACTACAGCGTATACTGTATTTTTATGTATAAAAACCTACTGACTAGACTGGCTTTCTGTCAGATATGTGTTTGTCTTTGTTTGCAATAAAGACAACATGAACTAATTAAGGCCATTAAGCCACTATTTTGTACTGAGCCCAATTAGCCTTGATGGAGTCAAGAATTAAAATAGGAAACAATAAATATAGAATTAATCACCATTAACTGTCTATCCTCTACCTGAAATACTGGTCGAGAAACAATAACGACAAACTTTGCTGATTAACTTGTCTTTTGAAGAAACCACATCCTATGCCTCAGAGATCTGACAGCAGTTAATAAATTCCAAACACAAATGGACTCAAAAACCCAACACTGAATCCTAATGCTAAAAATCCACCACCAAAACCAGCACCTACCTCTCTGTGCTCTCTGTCCTTAAAGTCTCCAACAACACATGGGGGTGTTTCTGGCTCTGTGGACTCTGAGGGGCTGACAGCTGTCTAACCGGAGGTGAGGACCAGCCCCCAAGTCCTAGAGGAACCTGACATGTTCCATCAAATGCACTGTTTTGTTGACTGAAGAGAATTACAACATTAAGGCTAGCCAGGCAGAGAGTTTCCCAGCTCCCCCCCCCCAGGCATCCCAATTCCTCAGCGGGGCGTAACCCATTCGTTTTATCTGCACCCATCTCCCTCCTGTGTGTACACTGTGAGGGGAACTGAAAGCACAGGAACTCAAATGGTCTGCCATGTCAACAAAGTCTAGATAAATGTACTTTACCTGTGCTTTCTGGTGCCCATCTTTCATGGCATACTTTTTATTTTTTGTTATATTAGTGCGTTCATTTCGTTAAATCAGTCACTCACTTTGTCACATTTCCTACCAACTCAAAAGACTCGGATCATATGTAAACCCTGGGAAACCTCTATCCTTAAGTGTTAAAACTAAAGGGTTAAAGATGAATGTCCCAATGAGGAGATCAACAGCACTGCAGACCTGCTGATCTAAAGAGATAATGCAGCCGGAGTGCAAACTGCCTCCAGTGCTTTTGATGGCAACAGATGTCAGCCTGCATTGTTATATGGATTACTTGAGCCACTCAGCAAACACCTCCAGGTGTGCATTCCACACCAGGAAGGGAAAAGGTGGAAGCCACTCCTCTGATTCAATAAATAGTGCTGACTCGTCTGAGTGGAAGACTAGACTGATGGAACTGTGTTAAGAGCTGATGTACCCTTTTTAACATGTGTTAAGAGAAGCTTCTTTATTTTAAAAATTGAACCTGTACCCTTTCACAAAGGTATAAGGCAAGAGCAGATAGTTTCTGTGCTCTCAGAAGAAGGGAAGCATGATGGGTGTATAATCTTTGGTCTGATCTGTACACCTGGTCTCCACAGAGGCTTTAATCTTTGGAGTAAGATGCAGAAATTAGAGGCTGCTTTACCACATCCCTTACAAAACCTGCAAATAGGGTGTGCAAATATTCACCACAACTGAATCACTAGAAATCCAGTCCATCTGTACGGAGGCCCAAAGCTACCAAATCAAAGTAAAAAAACTAAATAAATAAAGCATTGTGCCTTTCAATCCACCAAAAATAACATAAAAAATAACAATAGGACTTTAATTAAAGCACAAGATGCAACATAAATGAAGACTTCTGGTTGAATTTGCTCCCATATTTTGTATAAATTTCCCAAGTTTATTTTTGTTCTCATTTAATTTACAATTTTATCTGTTAATTTATTAATTTTTAAATGTACATATCTAATTATCTATTTATTTGCATATTAAATTCCCTTTGCTTTTTATCTACTTATCTATTTCTCTATATATACTTTTTTTCTGTATTTTTGTTTTTATATTTCTTTTTGCATCTCTGCTTCAGTATGCAAATGAGGGCTAACATTCAAACTGTGTCACCAGGCTCACAACATAAATGCCTGGACACTGTTAAAGAAGTGAGGCACTTAGATAATCTAGTGAAAATAATACTGTCAGCCACTGGTATTATAATATTATTATGTATATTTATTAGCATATTAACATATTTATTGACTCATTTATATGT